>VDFB02059954.1:0-14745 GCA_007258455.2 Sequoia sempervirens
CCTTTCAGCTCAGAGTCGACCCGGTTCAACAGTTTGATGATCAGACGGAGAAATAAGGAGTAATTAATGATTTATTAAATATTTAATAATTTGACTTTATATTAAAGTCACTTTATTGAAATATTTAAATATTTAATTAAATTGGCCAGTTATAAAGTATTTATTATACTTTATAATAAAGTATTTATTATACTTTATAATAAAGTATTTATTATACTTTATAATAAAGTATTAATTTTTGACTTAGTGAATATTTATTATTCATTAAATTGAGGCGCCATTTAATTATTTAATATTTCTCCTAAGTATCAAAGGTGAAATAAATCATTCTTATTTAAATGATTAATTAAAAGGAGTTGGGTCGAATTTTATCAAAGGAGTATATATTTTCTTTCAAGGCAAAATCGAACTATTCTGATATTATTATTCGACTTTTGTCTTTTGCTCTGAGCATTGGAGTTTGCAAACGCTAGGGTTTCTGGCAGACAGACGTTTCTGGAGAACGAAAACTCTTCAGAGATCAGGCAGACTGAGACTGTGAAATACCAGTTGAAGCTTGCACTTGGTGATTTCACACAGAGATCACAGATTGGATTTATTGAGTTATTTATTCAGAGTCAGCAGAGAATCATCATCAGATAAATAAGGCGACTTCATCAGAGGACTTATATTCAGTGATCTGGCATTATTTCTTGGAGTCCGTACCATTCTATTTGCTGCAGCAGACAGGCCATACATTTCTGTACTTGCAGGCCGTACCTTCATCTCTTGAGAGATCCGCTTTCTGTCTTCAGATTCTTGCACTGAGATCTAGGCGCTTGGTTTTCCTGGACATTTTTGGAGATTTTGCATTGTTATCTGAGCTTGGAGATTCATTCTTTTATTCTGGCCGTACCATCTTCATTTATTGCAGCCGCCATCAGGTTCTTTAGGAAATAATTTATTTCTTATTCATTTATCAATTTTCATCATTGTAAAAGCTCTATAAAAATAATAAAATAGTGCGCCCATGTTCTCTGGCATATTTGAGCTTATTCCGTGAAGTTTTAGAATTTATTTGAATTTATTAGCATTATTGAGCAAAATCGCAGCTTTAGCATTTTGCCTGAAAACCTCATAAAACACAAAAAAAATCACAAACTTGCAAAAACAACAAAAATCAGTTAGGGTTTTGAATTGAGAACCATCAGGGTTCTGACAGCTAGACGTCCACAATGATGAAGAATTATAGTTGAAAACCTTAGTGATTCAGCCTAGAGATCTCACGCCATGTCTAGGAGATGTAGGGCCTGACTTGAATGCTGTACGGCTGGCTGATATAATGGTACCTCCTCTATCAATTGCTAGGTAATAATAATTTAAAGGCAAAACTGCAAACAATAGCTCAATCGATTTCTGAAATGCACCTTATAACTTCTGAAAATCTGAATATGAACAACTCCAATTTGCACAAATGTGACTCCCGAATGCAGCCACCTGAAGAGCAAACCTTGGATGGTATTTCACACCTGTAGAATGCTTAATCTGAGAGAGTTATCATTCTCAAAGATTGATTTGCAGCAAAAAACCCTTGTTTCTCCTCAACACAAAAAGCTCTGGTAATATGAATGAATCATGAATGCCTTTTGTGAGTGCTTTTATACTTCCCCTAAAAAGCACGACTCCCAAGGCAATTAAATCATTAAATATTAAAAAGCATATTTGTTTTGTTGGCAAATAATATAACCCACTTATGGCGTCCACTTTATGTCTTTTAAATAATGACCCTATGTTATAACATAAACCATATATAATAAGGTCAATAAACTCATTAATAATATTCACTTTTAATATTTAACTATTATTAAAGTAATCACTTTAATAATAATTAAAATATCATAACTCCACAAATAATCAACATCGATTATTTCTGTCAATGCCATGGGGAAGCCCACTGCTCAAACTGCTCATCTGGATGCCTTACTATATATAGTAAGGTTGGACACCAATGTCCAAGTGACTTACTAAAAATAGTAAGTGTGCATAAATTGAGCCTGAAACACCTTAAGAAGGTTCTCTCTGAATATCGCTAAGCACTGGAGAAGAGAACATTGCAAATTGGCACCTGAAGAACCAGATAACTCCCACATAAGGCCCTCAAAACATGAACATTAGCCTACAAGGACCCAATGATAGGCTAATCCTTCAAACATTGAAACTGGCTAGAAAGGGGACATTACAATCTTCTCCAATGGCTAAACTGCAGTGTAACACTTGCACAAACCATCCTAGCAACAAACTAGGCTTTGATACTAATTGATGCAGTCATCAATATAGGGTCTAATTAAAGACAATCTATTCATGCAGCAGAAACAAGAAACTCAAGGAAAAGGAGCACAACAAAGTTGATACATATATAAGAGAATGGCACAAAAATTAGTATTTCATATAGAATGTTTTGATATGATAGAAGTCTACAAAATTAAGAAACAAGAGTGCTTGCTGCAATAGTACTTGTGAATAGAATATGGGCTAAGATTATAATATTTGGAACTCGGACTTCTTATCTATTCTATTTCCCTTCTCTCCACCCCCTCTTTTTTGATGGATAGTCCACCTTTTTATAGAGAATCCTTGATATAGTGAGGCAATACTGACCAAGGCATAACAATTTGGTGTTCTCCTTTTTATAGAGAATCCTTGTTATAGTGAGGCAATTCCAACCAAGGCATAACAATTTGGTGTGCAATTCAATATTGGTGGGAAGTTCTAAAATAGGTATCTTTTGCCTAAGAACATGTCAAATTTTACAATAAGGGAACCAATTACAATGTTGACATATAGACATATTAAGAGTCCCATTACAGTGTTAAATTTATCTACCAACAATTATCGTATTGACAATTATCTAGCAAGATGCCAGAGAAAATATGAGCTAAAGACTTCATTAATACCATATCTCTTAATGTATATGGTGTGAAGAAATTGTTAAATTTTGCAGAAGTGGATATTTGCCTGAGGAAACATCCTTTTGTAGTAGGACATTCTTCTTAAGACTATTCTTGTTTAGATCTGAAACTATCATAAACATTGTTTTTGTTTCTTAAATGCATTGCAGAGGTTCTTGAGAAGGCAAAAGTCCACATTGGAAAACTAAAGGAGCTTTATGCACAACTTGCTGAGGTCATCAAGGGATGTCCAGGTCAATATTATAGGTAATCCATAATAGTAATTGTTTTTATGCTTATTTCAGTCTTTAGATTATTCTATTACTTTCCTTAACAGATGTTACTCTTGCTGTCCAGATATCATGATCATTGGAGAAACCAAACATATAATGTGGTGTTTTTGATTGTTTTTCTGCATTGGTTGGAGACAAGCAATCTGCTTTCCTATGTTGAAACACAAAACCTACTTGGATGTAAGGATTCTTACTTCATTCAAATGGGTTCTTTTATTTTTTGCATAAGATTATAATGGGCAATATTTGGTAGAATCTCACATAGTTCTTATTCTTTTTGATAAGGTTGTATATTCTTTGTTAATCTAAAACATGAAGTTCTAGAGTGCATATTTTGAAGATAACTATGACCACTCTAGGCATCTGCATGCTCCTGCAAAATGCAAATATAATCCACAATCACATTGTGGTGTAATGATTATAGGTACATTCAAGTGTGTTTTTGATTGTTTTCTGCAAATATAATCACATAGTTCTTATTCTTTTTGATTGTTTTTCTGCAAATGTAATCTCACATTGTTTTTGATTGTTTTGATTGTAATGCAAATATAATCTCACATAGCTCTTATTCTTTTTGATAAGGTCATATATTCTTTGTTAATCTAAAACATGAAGCTCTAGAGTGCATATTTTGAAGATAACTATGACCACTCTAGGTATCTGCATGCTCCTGCAAAATGCAAATATAATCCACAAGCACATTGTGGTGTAATGATTATGGGTACATTCAAGTGTGGAGAAACCAAACATATAATGTGGTGTTTTTGATTGCTTTTCTGCATTGTTTGGAGACAAGCAATCTGCTTTCCTATGTTCAAATACAAAACCTACTTGGATGTAAGGATTCTTACTTCATTCAAAAGGGTTATTTTATTTTTGTCATAAGATTGTAATGGGCAATCTTTAGTATAATATCACATAGTATTCTTTTTGATAAGGTCATATATTATTTGTTAATCTAAAACATGAAATTCTAGAGTGCATATTTACAAGATAACTATGACCACTCTAGGTATCTGCATGCTCCTGCAAAATGCAAATATAATCCACAAGCACATCGTGGTGTAATGAGGGTACATTCAAGTGTGAACTATATTTACCATGGTTATTAGGTGATCAGGAATGGTACTAGTATGGGAGAAAGGAGTGCAATATTTTCAAAAGAAGTTGAAGATGGGTATATGAAGATGACGATTATATACATATAATATTTAGAAAAAATAATTATATAATGGATATGCAACTTTGGAGAATGTAAAATGCAAAAATGCTTAAATCTAAGAAGTTAACATTTTCAAAGTATTTAAATAGATGTCAGTGAAAGAAAATATAAGTTAACAAATATATTGATAATCATCATCATGATATGAACAATTAGCTTTTGAACCATAAACTCTTGGAGATGGCAGACAAAGACAGAGGGGAATGCCATTATCTTTAAAAACATGGTATGAGGGTTGTTAGAGGTGAATATCTATGGTATAGGGATAGGAGGCCTTTGTCTACCACTGTGCTTATACAACAAAAAGAAAAGGATAAAAGATTACAACTACAAAATGACAAAATGTAAATAACTAGATCTAATGCTGCTATGCCTTTGCCTCATCTGTACCTAAATCAAAATTACAGTCTGAATATGAGTCAAAAACCAATTTAAGGGACTGCCTCATCGAATGGAACCCCACTTGATCTCTCTAGTGCCTCCTCATCAATCTATGTGGCATCTTTGGGATCAACATCTCATTGTGTAGTTGGAGTTGATACTTATGAGCCTACCAATCTTGAAGTTGCAAGGCACTATGAATGACAACTAACTTCTTCATTTGTTGAGAGGTAAACATATTCTTGATTGATTGAATGAAGTTGTCTGTGGACCAATTCCTCCTTGTAGAGGAGTTGGCAACTTGTGAAAGGAAGTTAGTGGCAAGCATAGTTAACTCTTGCATCCTTGCCTTGTCATTTCCACCATCCAATAGGGTCAGATTGAGCTAATATAGCTCTATTTGTCTTTAACTTTGGTTTGGTAAATGTTGGACTGCGAAGATTGACAAAGGCAATCCATTGTGTTCAAAGTAAGGTTACCTTCTTAATGCTATACATATTTTCAAAGGCCTTCATGAGCCCTTCTTTCACCTCTTCATCATCTCAAGGAGGCACTCTCCCAACCCATTGTCATGTAGAAACCCTAGTTTCCCCTTTTTCTGTTTCCGACTGTCTTTCTGAAGTTTTTTGAGAGTTTTGATGTTTTTGTGATGTTTTTGCAAATTTTGGGTTTTTTGACATTAAATGAAAAGTACGGCTTTTCTAGAAAATAATAATAAATTCCATAAAATTGCTAGATCTTCAATATGCTGAGGAAATACAATATAAAATGAAGGCGTTCCTTTATTTGATCAACAGGCATCAATACAGATAAGATTTTGAAGCATGCAAAGTAAAAGAATGATTTTCTTTAAAAACCTGATTTTCTGAAACAGCATTAAATGAACAGCTGAAGATGGTACGGCTGCAAAGATGAAGCCCTTTCTCCCCTGCCAGTCGCCAGACAATGGTTCCCTGAGTATTTGCGCCCCTCAAGGTGAAGTTAGAAGGTAGAAACTGAAGGCGTTTTTCTTCTGGAGATAAGGTACGGCTTTCTGCAACAGTACGGCCAGGTACAACAGTACGGCCTGTCTAAAACAGCAGCAATGAATATAGAACTCTTCCCTCTGTCTTCAATGCTCAAACTCTGATGATATGATGCGCCTTTATGAATGAAGGTATTATGACTGAAAGAATATACTGAAGCTCTGTAGATGAATTAACTATGAAGATCAATGATTTCCTCTGTGTGAGAAAACCTCTGCTAGCAATAGATCAAGTGATATTTCACACTCTCTGAATTGCTTTCCGCTGGAGATGGCTCGTTCCCCAAGGAAGTCGAGTTCAAACCCTAAAGTCTGTGCTCAGATCAATTTGATCAGTTCTCAAAATCCAGTAATCACATAATGGCTCAAAACCCAAGGCAAAATCCACTTTATGCTGAAAAGTGCGATTTCCTTAATAATAGGGTTTTAATAAAATATTTAACTTTTAATCTTTCAGTTACTCCATAGTCTCAGCTAAATATTTTATAATATTTTAATAGTCACTTTTGGCCCCTTCTGATGATGGGCGAACCCCTCAAGGCAATCACTTAAAGTTATAATTTAAAATTACAACTTTATATTATAAACATTAAATAATTAATATTTAATCAATACAATTAAATATTAATATTTTCCTCGTTACTCATCTGATTACTGATCCGTCTGATGCTGACGAACTCTGAAGTGATTCCGGATGCCGCCAAAGCCATATTGCTAAAAATAGCGGGGGGTCCCCACCAGCACTAGGAAGCGCACAAAGTAGCGTCACGCAAAAACCTCCGTCCGAGCGAGCGAGAAAGACCAGCGATCAATCTCTAGCGTGGGCCGAAAAGAGCTCGAGAAGTGACCCTCATCGAACAGTATTTCTGAGAGAGATTCGTTGTGATAGAGCCAATCACACGTCTCGAGAGATGTCGAGGGACATGGCCAAGTACCATTTAGGTGCGGTAGAATTTTGTCATATCAAGTAGGGTGTTGTTAGTAAATAGATTTGTCACGACAATTAAAAAGAAAAACCCCGTGTTTTCGAGATGTGTCTGTCTGAGACTTGGGGACTTGGGGGGGGATGTTCCCCCATCGCCCCACCTTCAACGCCACCGTCCCACCACCAATGCTATCGTCTTTAAGATGCTGCCAAGACTTTGAGGACAGAAGAGTGTCCCCAAGACATTTGGGGGACTCCTAGGAGTCTCCAGATAGTCTTGAAGACGCCCAAGCATCTCTTGCGGCCAAATGACCAAAAAACAAATCATTTAAGAAAACCAAACTTTTCTTTGAACTTTGTGTCCAAAAAAAAATCTTTTGTCCCCCAAACTTGGGGACTTGGGGGGGTTGTTCCCTCCATCGCCCCACCTCTAGCGCTACCGACCCACCACCAATGCTATCATCTCCAAGATGCCGCCAATACTTCGAGGATGTCGGGGCATCCCCAAGACATTCAAGGGACTCCTAGGAGTCTCCAGACAGTCTTGAAGACGCCCAGGCGTCTCTTGAGGCCAAATGACCAAAAAGCAAATCTTTAAAGAAAACCAAATTTATTTTTGAACTTTGTATCCAAGGCCAAACCCTAAATAAAACTGCCACTTGTCCTTATTTCAATTCACAAAAACAAATCAACAAGAAGCTAATAGTGTGAGTGTGAGAATGAAAGTTGCATGTGTAAGGTGAAAGAGTGAGAAAGAAGAGAAAGACGGTAGAGGAGGAGCAAGATGAGGAGCAAGGAGGAGTGATGCCAAGTTGATGTTCACTTTGAAATTCAAATGTTTAAAACTAGTTTGCCAAAATTTCATTTTTAATTCTTATACATCTTTTTATAACTATTTTTTCAACTACTATATGTATTTCAGTGTCCTGACACCACCTTGCCACCATCCCCTTGCCATCCCCAAACTTAGTCACTTGGTCCCCCTGTCCCCGAAACCCATCCCCGCGTCCCCTCGTCAAGAAAGTATGTGGAACTATTGTAGTAACAAATGTTGTAATAGTTGGAGAAATCATTATTGTATTAACCAATTTTACTTTGCATTTGAAAGGGGCAACGTCCTTGTATGATTAGGGTTTTATGTGGTTTTAATAGAAAAATAAAAAGGATGGAATGTCTAAAGAAACCCTAGATAGACTTACTTAGGACATTGTTGTGGATTTCCAAAAATGGATGAAACAAAGTAGATTAAATTTATAGCAGCAAGATTGACACGAAACACTTAAGTTTTATAGCATATCTAATGGTTTAAATCGTAGTTGCAAAATTTGCTCAGTACTCGCAAAACTTGCAAGTACTCATGAGCCAGATTGCTAGGCAAGCTACTTGCCCAATAACTTGCCAATGAGTTTTTGTAAAACTTGTGAGTTTTGTCATGTCCCCATCCTAGTCAGCACAGCTGGTGACGAGGTTAGCCTATCATTCGATCCTCGTAGGCTGACAGGAGTGTTCAGAGGATCATTTTTGGCAGTTGCTCGGTGTTGGTTAGCTCTAGAATTGCAGTGTGTCAGGTTGGGCCTTCGCAGAATCTTCCAGAGAGCTTTTTCAGAGAACTTTCTATTTTTAGAAAGTTAGGTCAGACGGAAGCTGCTATTTCGGGCAGGGCACCTGGTGCAGTTATTCAGCTCAGATTCGACCCAGTTCAGTAGTTGATTGATTTGACGGAGAAATAAGGAGTAATTAATGAGTTATTAAATATTTAATAATTTGACTTTATAATAAAGTCACTTTATTGAAATATTAAAATATTTAATTATTTGGCTTAGTTATAAAGTATTTAATTATACTTTATAATATATTATTAAAAGGTGACTTAATGAGTATTTATATTCATTAAAAAGGGGACGCCAATGATTAATTATTTCTCCTAAGTCAAAAGAGCAAATTAAATCATTAATTTAAATGATTTATTAAAAAGGAGAATAGGTCGAATTTTTCTTCAAGGCAATATATACTCTTCACAGACAAAATCGAACTATCATGTTATTATTCAATTTTGTCTTGATTTTGCTCTGAGCATTGGAGTTTGCAAACCCTAGGGTTTCTGGCAGACGATCGTTTCTGGAGAACGAAAACTCTTCAGAGATCAGGCAGACTGAGGCTGTGGAATACCAGCTGAAGCTTGCACTTGGTGATTTCACACAGAGATCACAGATTGTGCTTTACATCCATTTTGGCAGAGGTTTTCAGGGGAAATCATCAGCAGACAGAGGCGACTTGAGCAGAGACTAGTTTCAGTGATCTGGCACAAATCCCAAGGAGGCCGTACTTTTTCTCACTTGCTGCAGCAGGCCGTACTTCTGTACCTTCAGGCCGTACTTTTACATTCTCTGAGGAAACGCCTTCCTTCATCTGTTTCTGGTGTCTGGACATTGGGCGCCATGATTTACTGAGGGTGTGCATTGTTTATCGAGCCAGAGATTATTCTTTCATTGGCCGTACCATCTCATTTATTGCTGCAGCCGCCACTTACAGAAAACCAGGTTTTTCTCAATAAATTCAATGTATTTTCATTGTATGTTCCGATTTCAATATTGTATGAACTGGAAAAGTTGAAATAAAGAAACGCCTATCCATTCTGGACAATTTCTATGCATTTTAAGCTCATATGAATTTTTTATGAATTTTTCATCAATTTCTAGAGAAATCGCAAATTTCATTTTGTCTGTGAAAAACTCCAAAACACAAAAAAATTGAAAACTTGCAAAAACCTTCAAAAGACAATTAGGGTTTGAATCATAGAACCACCAGGGTTCTGACAGTGGTATCAGAGCACAGATCTCTTGCCATCCTGTGCTTTTTCAGTGTTTTTTCAGTGCTTTTCAATATTCAGAGTGCTTTTTGCTTGCCTTTTCATGAGCCGAGATCCTATTCAGTATATGAGAGGCGTAGGAACAGGCAAAGACGAGGATTGGACAGGTCCACCTATCCCCGAGGGTCAGACAGTGTCAGGGGTACTTGGGATTCACAGATCCAGTTCTAACAGTAGTGAAAACAGTGTTGCAACCCTAATGGCAGATCGTGAGATTCCTACAGAGGCACGTAGAGAGCCAGGGAAGGCACATGCAGAGGGTGATATCACCGATGAGGAGTTTAGACGGAGACACGACAATATGATGGATATGATGTCTCAGCTGATGGGTACCATTAGACAGTGTATGCCCACACAGCCACACTACATTCAGATTGGACAGACGAGCGGGACTGCACCAGTGGATCAGCCATTGGCATCCGTACCTAGACAGCCGTCACCGATCTACCAGGAGCGTAGGCCAGGCCAGCCTACTTTCTTACCTAGAGAGACTCCACCTCAGACTCCGGGGGCAGAGCATCAGGTACAGCATCAGGAGTTTCAGCCACAGAATGGCATGTCAGTGGCAGACTTGACGAGATTTCATGGTGAGTACATGTCACTAGCGCCTGAGATCCGGCAGGCACTTACATTTCATGAGTTTATAGATGTCTATAAACCCAGAGGAGGAGGTAGATTTGACCGCAGACCCCCGCAGCATCAGCAGCAACAGCCACAGGTGAATAGAGACTTGCAGTATGCGGTGAGTAAGATTACGCTGCCATATTTTGATGGGTCAGAGAAGACATCAGCTAGGTCTTGGGTCTAGAAATTGGACAATTACTTGTCACTTAGGCCTATGCAGGAGGATGAGGCAATTAAATTTGCCACTTTACATCTGGACGGAGTAGCGCATGATTGGTGGCACCATGGCATGTATACGTTAGGCCATCATGCGGTTAATACCTATCAGGAGTTCACTAGCAGACTGATAGAGAGATTCGATAAGAAGGATCCAGAACTGTATTTCAGAGAGTTGGCTCAGCTCAGACAGACAGGCAGTTTGGATGCATACATAGGTGAGTTTCAGAGAGTTGCAGTTATGGTGACTGGCATTTCCGAGCGGAGACTCATTATATTATTTGTTGAGGGTTTGACAGAACCCATGAGAGGTTGGGTCAAGGCTTTTGACCCTCCCACACTTCAGGAGGCCATGCGGAAGGCACGAAACATGGAACTTGCAGCACCTCGCAATAAGTTCAATTCAGGGTCCACTCCATACACGAGACCCAACAGGCCTTTCGATAGAAACAATGACAGGAATAGACCCTTTGACAGGAGGAAGGATCAACAGGATCCGAAGAGACAGAATGCACCACCGTTTGACAGAGAAACGTTGAATGAATTACGTAAGAAAAAGTTGTGTTTTTGGTGCAAAGCACCCTATGATGAAAAACACATATGCCCACTTCGTCCGAAAGTCAAAAATAATCAAATGGAGTGGTTTTACGAGGGCGAAGCGCAATCTGATCTGTCAGACCAGCAAGCTGATTCTGAGCATTCAGATGATGAGAGGTCCGAAAATGAGGTTGAACATGAAGGTGGAAGGAAGCTACAGGAAGCCCATTTGACCAGCCTTCAGAGAGATGGATCATTTCGACTTCGTGGACTCTTAGCAGGTCAGAAAGTGATTACATTGTTAGACACAGGTGCTACGCACAATTTTATTGATGCACGTTTAGTTGAGAGACGTGGTATCCAGACAGAGGCTTTCGAGGGTATCCGAGCCAAGGTGGCTGACGGATATACTCTCAGGTGCGACAGAAAGATTACTGATCTTCCGATGAGACTGAACAACTATGAATTCAAGACTGAATTCTATGTTGTTAATATGGGTGATACAGATGTGGTATTAGGGATGGCATGGTTACATGATTTGGGTGAGTTCACGCTCAACCTACGGGATATGGAGATGAAATTCAAGGTTGACGGAAGACCACATGTCATCAAGGCAATACAAGACAGTAATCTTAGGATGGTTTCATTCAGGCGGATGGAGAGGCTCATTCGTCATGATATGGTTGACTGGGCGGCTGAGTGCATGTTGATGCCAGCCCAGCAGGAGCCGCAGAAGGGTGAGTACCACCCTGACATACAGATTTTGAGGACTAAACACTCCCAAGTGTTTAGTGATATTCCACCTGGTAGACCTCCAAACAGGGGTACGAAGCACATTATTGAGTTGGAGGAGGGCGCAAAGGCCGTGATGATCACTCCCTACCGACATCCGAAACGACTCAAGGATGAGATAGAGAAGACCATTAATGAGTTGTTAGCTATGGGTCATATCAGACCTAGCAAATCCCCTTTTGCTTCATCGGTTGTATTGGTGAAGAAGGATGGATCACTTCGGATGTGCATCGATTACAGGCAGCTCAACAAAAGAACCATCAAGAACAGGTACCCTATTCCACGTATTGATGAGCTGATAGATGAGTTGCACGGAGCAGTCTTCTTTACGAAGATTGATTTGAGATCAGGGTACCATCAGAAACAGATGAGGGAGCAGGATATTGAGAAAACCGCTTTCCGGTGTCATTGCGGTCACTTCGAGTTCTTGGTTATGCCCTTCGGGTTAACCAATGCACCTGCCACCTTTCAGGCGACTATGAACAGGGTTTTCAGTGCTCAGTTGAGGAGATTTGTGTTAGTCTTCTTCGACGACATTTTGGTTTATAGCAAGTCATGGGATGAGCATCTGGCTCATTTGGACACAGTATTGGGTATCTTAGCAGATGAGTCTTTCTATGCTAAGGAATCCAAGTGCGAGCTTGGCATGGAGGAGTTGTTATATCTTGGGCACATCATCAGTGCCAAGGGAGTGAGTATGGACCCTGAAAAGGTCCGAGCCATTGTTGACTGGCCGGTACCTGAGAACCTTACGCAGCTCAGAGGTTTCATTGGGTTGTGTGCATTCTACAGGAGATTTGTTAGCGGGTTCTCACGTCACGCCGCACCCCTTACTGACTTAACGAAGAAGGGGGCTTTTCTTTGGTCACCACAGGCGCAGGAGTGCTTTGATAGGTTCAAGGTGATCATGACTTCATGTCCGGTGCTAGCATTGCCTGACTTTTCGAAGTCATTTGATTTATTCTGTGATGCTTCACGGGAGGGCATTGGTGCCGTTTTGATGCAGGAGCGTCATCCGATCGCATTTGAGAGCAGGAAACTCAGGGGTCACGAGAGATTTTCACGGCATTTATGACAAGGAGATGTTAGCCACTATGCATGCATTGGCTAAGTTTAGGCAGTACCTGGTAGGCAGCAAATTCAGTGTTCGCACAGATCATAACAGCCTAAAACATTTCCTTGGACAGCGAGACTTGAATGAGAGGCAGCAAAAATGGGTCAGTAAACTGCAGTCATATGACTTCGATATTACTTTCATTAAGGGGAAGCAGAATATAGTAGCTGATGCCTTGTCTCGCAGACCCCAGTTGAATGCCTTAGCACAGATCACAGAGGATTGGAGGCATCGGATTATAGCTGAGTATGCTAAGAACCCATGAGCTTCTAGCATCATTGACAGGACAGAGCAGGACGACAGGTATACTGTTGTAGATGACTTGATCATTTACAAGGGGCGGATTCTTTTGGTTCCTGACTCTGAGGTACGGACTACAGTTTTGAGAGCCTTTCACGACCTTCCTATGGCGGGCCATCCTGGATATTACAAGACTTACAAAATGGTTCGGGAACAGTTTACTTGGAAAGGGCTGAAAACTGATGTTTTGCAGTATGTCCGTGAGTGTTCTGTGTGCCAACAGAACAAGCAGGAGCACACTTATCCTGCTGGATTACTCCGGCCACTTCCGATACCTGACAGGAAGTGGGAGTGTTTATCTATGGACTTTATCACGGGTTTGCCGAAAGCCCAGGGTAAAGATTGCATTTATGTAGTGGTCGATCGGTTGACTAAGTACGCCCATTTCTTCCCGATTACGACTACTTTCACGGCATCGCAAACTGCAGAGTTGTTCTTCAGAGAGGTTTTCCGATTGCATGGATTGCCTCGGACGATAGTCAGCGATAGAGACAGCCGGTTCATGAGCAACTTTTGGCAGGAGTTGTTCAGACTTTGTGGGACCGAGCTGACACCGAGTACCAGCTACCATCCACAGACCGAGGGACAGACAGAGATTGTCAATAAGTGGGTGGAAGGTTATTTGCGCAATTATATAGCTGGTCAGCAGAGAGCTTGGGTGAGGTGGATTTATTTGTGCGAGTATTGTTATAACCCGACTCACCATATGACGATACAGATGACCCCCTTCATGGCTTTGTATGGGTATGAGGCGCCCAATCTTCTGGATTTGATTTTGAGCGATAGCAGAGTGCCGAGTGCAGGGGATATGATGCAGAGTCAGCAGGACATCTTGAGGTCTCTCCAAGACAACATCCAGCAGGCACAGAATCAGCATAAGCAGTATGCTGATCAGAAGAGGGTTGAGCGTAGTTTTGAGGTGGGTGATATGGTGTACCTCATGTTGCAGCCGTATCGTCAGTCTACTCTGCGGAAGAGTGGGGCAGAGAAACTAAAACCTCGCTATTATGGTCCATTTCGTGTTGTCAGACGTGTGGGCGAGGTTGCTTATGAGTTGGACTTGCCAGCTGATAGCAAGGTCCATAATGTATTTCACGTTTCTCGCCTGAAAAAGGCATTGGGTCAGCATGTTACACCCTCTCCAGTTTTGCCACCCCTTGATGATGAAGGGAAACTGATATTAGTACCTGAGGCCATCCTTGATATGAGAGAGAGACACCTTCGGAGGTGTGTGATCAGGGAATATCTGGTCAAGTGGAGAGATTTGCCAGTTGAGGATGCTACATGGGAGTCAGAGGAGATTTTACAGCATCCAGAGTTGAGATTGCTTGAGGACAAGCAATTTCAGGGAGGGCGGACTGTCATGTCCCCATCCTAGTCCGCACAGCTGGTGACGAGGTTAGCCTATCATTCGATCCTCGTAGGCTGACAGGTGTGTTCAGAGGATCATTTTTGGCAGTTGCTCAGTGTTTGATAGCTCCAGTTTGCAATGTGTCAGGTTGGGCCTTCGCAGAATCTTCC
>VDFB02059955.1:0-33846 GCA_007258455.2 Sequoia sempervirens
TATCAAGGGAAAAAGATTAAATAAATGTATTTGTTCAATGCTTACAATTTCTCAAAAGAATGTAAAAATAGGTGTCATAATGCATGATTTAGGAAATTAGGTGCTTAATCATGTCCAATAAATTAAGTGGAGCAAAACATAGTGTGAAATTGTCAAGGGTGACAATTTATGATACTACAAAAGGAGACCATGAGCTTGTGAGTTTCATTCTTAGATAAAGGTCTATTCTAGGAGGTTAATTATTTTTCAACATTCTTAGAAGTTAATTGGAATGGTGACTTGGTTTTACTAGGGCTATTCTATGTTCTCCTATTTATAACTATGCAAACTTAGAGTGAAAAGTGCAATAACTCTTCTAATGATGGGTATAATATGAATGAGGAGGTTCTAGCTCACCTGGCTCTAGAGATCAATTCTAGACTAAGATATAGGCTTCTCATGGAGCACAACAAATTCATCTTGAAATTAGAAGTTTTGTACCTCCATCTTTTCTTGTATGAGGCCCTTCAAATTCCATAAGCCTCATACTATAAATGATATTCCAATCCATTCCCTAAAGCCCTTATTGCTCTCCTATTTAGTATGGTAGATGTAGGTGATGTGTTGACTCTCGATGAGCCACCCCAACTTATTAATGTAATATTACTCTTTATTGGTGACTACCTCTTCTATGTCATTTTTATCTTCTTGTGTTAGTTACTTGATTCTACATAATCATAGTAGAGGCATCTATAACAATGTATGGTTTGATTATCATACTCTTAGAATTAGGTCTAATAATTTTAGCCTCATTCATGCCCACCTCTACATATAGGATGCGTGGGATGGAGACACATTCTAGATCCCAGTCTCCAACATTTGTCAACAAGGACCAAGAAATCAAGAAAGAGATTCTATGCATTCACTCTCTGTTGCCACAACTACAAGCAATGAGCAGCACTTCAACTTGGTTGCTCCAAGAGTTATCTAGCTCTAAGTTATTCACACCCTAGAAATTATTGGTTGTGAAACACTCTCAAATAATTCATGATTTATTACACTTGTTTCATTACACAAGAGTTATCAAACTGATTATAAAAGTGGCATGTGTTACCCATCCATGAGATTCAATAAATATTTATTCTATATAAGGGATGCATCTAAATTATAAATGAGGTTGGAAAAATGTTGGATATTAGATTTGTATTGAGTTTATAATAGGAATAACTATTATAAACTTTATACAGAGTCTTCTATTGTAATATGTTAATTTTGGTTGAGAATATATGAATACATTCTATAGAGTATTATCATATCCATTCATGTAATGTAAACTTTATTTGAAATGAATAATCAAGGATTTTTTTTTCTTATCGCACATTTATTGTTTTGAATTATTTTTCTATGTTAGCATTTTTTCAAGGAATGATATATTTATTTCATAGGACATCATGGGAATGTTTACTTTACAAATGGAGTATTAAGTGGGATAATATCTATATGATTCATTAGCATGTAAAATTGTTACAAGGAAATAATATTCAGTCAAGGACTCACAATCACCAAGAAAATTTGGTATTATAACTAAGAGATGTATTTCATTATGAATTTGTGATCCCTAGAGTAGACATTGGTCCATCTTTGTGTGTCCTTCTAATCCCAAACACATTTCAAATGAAAAATCTTAGTAGCATGTAAATTGATTTTAATTTTCTTTCTTGATACACAATCATCAAGAATCAAAGGGAAGACTTCACTTATTTTCATGATGTTACAAATCTTGATAACAATATATGAAAAATTATATCTTTTAACATTGTAATCTAATCATTATTTTCATTTTTAGCTAGTGTTGTAAAGGGGTTCTTAACATAATCTTGTAAAGCCTAAAGTGCAAGAGAAGTAGAACTAAGAATCTCTCTCATTAGTTGGCCAATCCTTTGGTAGTTTTAAACATAATATCATAAAATAATTCTTAAAAAAATGATTGAATATAGGTTGGAACACTAATATATTGGTAACTCTATTGAGGACCTGATTGTGTCAATGGGTTAGAGTCATAATTTTACGTCTCGTTTAAAATATAATTTGTATCATTGATCCTATTTCTTTTTATATTTTCCATCATTTGCATTTGTCAAATTATGTTAAGGATAAGGGATCCTAGTTATTTTCAAATCTAAAAATTTATACAGAGCCTTCTATCTATTTCCCTTGTAAGGAGATGAATTTGTTATAATTGAACCAACATTCATTTCAATAAATTTATGATGGATGGAAGATGATCATTACTCCAAAATTATATAATTATAAATCTAGTGATAGGAATGAGGAAATAATGGCAATCAGCATGGAAAGAAAAGATATAGGTGAGTCATCTCATCTGGATACTAGCAATGTAAGAAATGATTAATATTATTCTACTAAGGATAGATCAATTGTTCACATTAATAATAGATCCAATAGTAAAGAAAAGAATGATAATATGTGGTATGGTGCAAAGTATTTTGAGATAATGTAAATAACCTGGAAAAGGAAAGAGAAAATAATGAAATAGAAATTAAAATGAATGAAGCTTTCCTATCTAGAGTTACCCCTCCTAATATTAACATTAAAAGGAATACATTATTTTATGAGCATGTGGTATCTCCTTCTAATCATAGAGGATGTAACTATTGGTATAAGGATATAGATATCCCTAATTCTCTTCATGATTAGAGAGATGAGGAAGAAAAAGATGATGATTCCCCAATGGTAAATAATACTCTAAGAGATCATGATCTTAAAAAAGTGGATGACCTTATGGATGAGATGATTGAAATTGAGGCTAAGAGGGCCAAAGATTATTTGAGAAGAAGAATTAATGATTTGATAAATGGCGGTCCCTCTGGTAGTTATATAAATGTAAGAGGCTCTACTCAAAATGTGGGAATGGGAAATAATCTTGGGGGATTTGTCCCAAATATCACAATAACAAATAGTGTGATAAATTCTCTCCAAAGCATTGGGGCATGAAAGAATGCAAGAGGAACTACTCTTGGTGTAGGAGAAGTAAATAATCAAGGTGGAAAAGCAAATGGTCATGTTCAACTAGATCACCTTTGAATTTAGAGAGATATAAATAGTTGGATTTCACTAGGATACCTAGATATTTGAACCCTATTCTAGCTAAAATAAGAAATCAATTGGAAAAATTGTTTGGAAGTAATTTTATTTTTTGTGAAGATAATTTGAGATATTTTAAAAATATGACCAATTATTTTAAAATTGAGGATGAGGTCCTCAAGAAATTATTTGTATAATCTTTGTTCAATGAAGCTAGGGAATGGTACAAGAGTTTACCTAATCCACCACGCATCTATTCTTTCATTGAATTTCAAATAATTTTCAGACAGAAATATGGAGACAAGACAAGTCCTAGATTCATTATAAATTAATTCACAAATATTTTTAAAGGATCTAATGAATCCATCTCATATTTCAACACCTAGTTTTCTAGGCTAATTTGACAAGGATTCTTTCTTGTTTATGATAGAATGAATCTATGTGTTTGGTATTGTATTGTAATTCTTATGATGCAAAATTGGTTATTTATTGAGACATGAAGATCCTTAGAAATTAAGGGATTCCTATAGAGTAGCTACCCATATTGAAAGAAATCAATGAGCCTCCAAAAAATTGCAAAAGATGAATGATGTGAAAATTTTAATCTAGGATAAAGGAAATATTAAAAAATAACATGCATCATAAATTGGATAAGATATTGAATTCATTCAAAGAATAGAGTTATAAAGTGGCTTTAAGTGAAAAAAAGGTTATCACATGAGAAGCAAATCTATGGAAAACAAGAAATAATGTTGAGGTTATCATATTATCCATATAACACTACATGGAATCATGGATATCCTATGTAGAATGACCACAAGGTAACACCAAATAGAGAAATTCCAGATCCCCTCATAAATCAAGTGTGAATAATATTGAAGAAAATCCTTAGTGTTTAGCATGTCAAATTCCTCGTTCTCCACTACAATTTGTGGTTGCACAATCACTTGAGTCTTATAGTGATCCTTGTGATGAATGTGATGATTGTGATCATATTTCAAAGTGTGGCTGTGAAAGAAAAAAAATTAATAATACTTCAACAAGGTTATGTGCTAACAATATTGAATATTCATCACTAGATGAATATAGACATGAGTCAGATGTTGATGATAAAAGGTATGTAGAAAATTGTTATCATCAATAGGAATTTTTTGATGATGAGAAAGAGACACATCATTTTCATAATCTTAAGTCCACTACCATTATTTTCAATATGAGAAGACTCTTAGATGAAGAAAATTGAGCTTTGATAGCTACAACAATTTTTTAAGTTAAGAGTAATTATAACTTGAGGAGTAAACGTGGAAATAGAATTTTAGGAAATGTAAGGAGTCTCATCATTAAGGAGAAACAAGAAGAGTGATGAGGCTGTAACTTTTCCAAAGGAATGATGTAAAAGGAAGAAGAGAAAATGCTAAGATATTGTGTAGATATATTTATTTTCCTAGGCCTAAAGCAAAGATGTAAGGTTCAAGAGATGAGAAAAATAGTTATAAAGGATCATTTGTCTATAAAGGAGGTAAAACTAAAGAAAAATACAAGTTTATGCATGTCATATTAGGTGATACTTTTTCCAAATGATTACCAAAATGTATTCTTATATCTATGGCTTGATTCCTTAGATAAATTTCTTAGTACCTTTGTTGGAAATGATGGGGATAGATGAACATAACGAAAGAGAAGTAGCTCTTATTAGTGATGCCTCATTGAATGATGCTATTCAACCAATGAAGAAATAAAACTATACTAACAAATATAGCAAGAGAATTAAGTTCTAAAACACCTAAGGTATCCATGGGTGCCACATTGAATAAATACCCAGCTCAAGTTGATCCCTTCTATGTGATCTTGCTAGTGAATGATAAAATAGTAAGAAATTATATGATTAACTTTGGGGCATCAAAAAATGTCATGATATTACAAGTTATAAATCAATTGGGTTTACAAGCAAGAAAATTTTATGGGAAATGTTTTCCTATGGACTCTAGGTAAGTGCTTCTTATAGGCATTATGAAAGAAGTCAAATTCATTTGGAATCCTTCCCTAAAAATTCTTACAAAAAAATTAATTTGGGTAGATATTCCTCAATATGTTGTTGTCAATAACATGGTTAGTAGTAGTGGAAGTATTCAAATGGATTCATCTTATCCTCACATTCCTATAAATGGAGAATATGTGAGATTAGATAGGAAAAGAAGAGCTCCTTCTATTCTTGAAAAAGGTGAGAGACACGAGGAGGTTTTCCTCATAAACACTAACTTAGACAACTTCAAAATAGAGGAAATCCAACTTTCTCAAAGTAAACATGTTTCTTGTGACAAGGAAATTCAAGCAATTTCTAATAGTAATAGTATTTGGCAAATTTATTTAGGAGTGTGCTCTAAAGAATGATTATGAGCATGAGTCATCCTTACCTCTCTAGTTGGTAATTCTTTTAAATCTTCCTTCACTCTTGGTTTTGAATGCTCAAAAATGTGGTAGAGTATAAATCTGTTAGGAATGAACATTGAAATCAAACATAAGACTAAAAACCTTAGCTTTCTAGGGGATTCTGAAATAGTGGTCTCACAAGTAAGATCTAAATATGCCTCTAAAAATAAAAGACTCAAGCAATATAGGGATTTTTTTCGGACACCATTGAACTATTTCATGCATTCTCAATTGATTGGATAGAGCGAGAAAGAAATGTTATGACCAATTTCTTGCCTAACATAGAAATTAGGTTGGAGGACTTAAAATTGGTAGTAATTTCAAAGGTTGAGATATTTACTGGACCATTTGTACCTAACAACATATTCCATTAGAAATTTTGTAATGATGACCAAGAATTAGTCAAAATTCTCAATTATATTGATGAATACCATAGCCAAGAGATAGATTTCAAAATTTTGTTGAAAATGTTGATGGAAAAGAGACCATTTTTTTAAATAATATTTATCCAATTGAAGACTAAAATTATTCCAAAAGTATTGATAGCTCTTGAATGTGTATTTGATGGAGTAGATAGAAACATTAATGTCAAGCCATCTCTTATGCATGAGGACATGGAAAATATCAACTTGGGGATAGATTCATCATCCAAGAATGTGTATGTTTGCAAGAAAATGGACTCCAAAATTAGAACTATGCATATTTTATTATTGAGGAAATACAATAGATTTTTTGCATGGTATTATGATGATATGAAGGCATAGATAGAAGATTTATTTTAGCATAAAACTCCTTTGAAATTTGATGTTAAGCCCTTTTAATAGAAGCAAAGGCCAATTAATCCTATATTAGCACCCAAAATACAACAATAACTAACTAAAAATAGAGATGACCTGAGATAATCAAACCCATCAAACATTCTACTTGAGTGTCTAGTTTATTCCAAAGTCAAAAAGAAGATTGGGATATCGTATTGTGTGTGGATTTCAGAAACCTAAACATGTTTTCCCTAAAGGACAACTATCCATGACCAAATATGGAAGTAATGTTAAATAAGGTGAATGGTTGTGAGTTACTCTCCATGGTGGATTCTTTCTCATGATACAACAAGGTAATTTTGAAGGAATCAGAGTGATATAAGATAGCCTTCACCACTCCTATGGAAAATTTCGTGTATGTCAAAATTCATTTTGGTTTGAAAAATGTTGGGGCCACTTTTTAGAAAGGTATGGATTTTTTTTTCACTTGATAGACAACATCATGGTGGTTTATTAGAAGATGATTTTTCTTTTTTTCAAAAAGGTTGAAGAGCACTATATGCATTTATAAAAATCCTTCAAAAGATGCATGGAATCTAGTATATTTTTTAACCCAAAGAAATGCATGTTTGGGGTCATAGAAGGAAAATTGGCCAGCCATTTTATCTCAAAGAATGGAATAAATATCAACACAAGGAGAGTGGATGCAATAGAAATATTTCATATGCCTAAGAATATCAAAGGTATCTAATCATTTTTTAGGCAAAGAAAACTTCATCATGAGATTTGTGACTAATTTTGTTGAGAAAATAAAATCCAATTCAAAGTTGCTAAAAAGGGAAAATACACTTTATGGGGGAAGGAACCAACTGAAGCTTTTCAGGATATAAAAGAAACAATCAAGAAACACTCAATGTTGGCCTACCTAAATTTTACAAAGCCTTTTCAATTGTTTTCTTTTGCTTTGTTTTATACAATTGTTGTACTATTGCAAGAAAATAAGAATGGTTTTGAGAAGCCAATTTCTTTCTTTAGAAAATCACTTTAGGAATTTGAATTGAAATATGATGCTATAGATAAATAGGCTTATTATTTTTTCAAGGAAATTGATAAATTTAGACCTTAATTGGTAGGTGTCACATTTTTTCTTATGTACCTAAAACATCAAAAAAATAGGTTAAAAAGGGGGGTTCGCCAATTTCAAATGATAACAAAGGAGGTGTGATGCACCTATTTTCCTTTATTTCATTAGGAAATGAGATCCACACAAATAATTGATTTACAACCTTAGGTGAGTCAACTCAATGAGGGAATCTATTGATTTCCTTATGATTGAGGATGAAGGTATCAGCCTAAACAACACTTTTGGGAGAAAAACTAAAAATAATAAACCAACTCAATCATGCCCATTCAAACTTGAAACATCAATTTAAAGCATAATATAGATAGAAATAGTAAAGTTTCAGTAGATCTGGAAATGGAAAAGTGATGTGTACCTATCACCAAAATATAGATTCAGGAGGCTGGCAGGGACTCATTTGCATATAGGCGAATGGGACTTTGTGCAAGGTTTTTAACCAACTTTTGGGAGCCTTCTATGTTAGTCTGTAGCTTCTATTTGATTTGTATTTCAGTGTCAGAAGGTTGGAAATGATATTTGTAGGTGAGATTTTGTGAATTGACAACAATGTTGACAACTTTTTACAACTTTGACAACTTTTCCAATTTTTCTTTTCAAGAAATCTTCATTTCTTCTTCAACCTAAGATCTGCAACACAAACATAAAAGGGAAAAATTGTTTGTTTTTGGTGAATTGTGGTTTGCCTTGGTCAAACCCCATTTTGGTAATTAAACCTTGAATTAAAATAATGAAACATGAAGGGAATGATTAATGAACAATGCTATGTTCCAACTTACCAAGCCCTTGAATAAACCTTTGGAAGATTGAAATGTTAATCTTGATCTAGCATGAAATGGCTTCAATGGATGTGGATCTTGATGCTTGAAATATGACTTGAATGTTGGCTTGAATGTTTGAAATCTACATCACAATGTTAGCTCCAAAAACATGCATGATTGCAAGAGACTTTGACATGATGCTTGAGATCTTGATTGCTACAATAAATCATTGATAAATATGCTCTTGAATTCCCTTTATCATAATCTTTGCTATGCTTTTTTCTCACTTGAATTTCTAGATTGCTTAAGATTTGAATTGATGAAATAAACTTGTATTTATAGGTATGTATCCTCAATTTCCCAAAAATTAAACATTACAAGCTGACATTAAAATTTGAATTCGTGGACATTAAAATACTGCCAAAAACATATTTTAAATTTGGTTTCAAAGGCCTAGGGAGGACCCATTCGCAAATGGGTCCCAGGTTCCTATTCCTAGAACACACTGCTCAAGGTAAAGTATTATATGTTAGCATTAATTTTTGTTGGGTTTCCCCTTCAGAAAATGTAATTTATTAGGCTTGTATATGTAAAATAGGGCTTATTAAGGCATAATTAAGTCCAATTTAATTGAAGGGACCCAAACAAAGTGAAAATGTAAAGGAGTAATTTTTTCTACACTAAAGTACATAATGTTGCAGTCAAAGATATCCTTACTCAACAAGAGGTGATTGGTTGAAGATGTAGATGGATAAACAAGATTCAAGAATTCAATATTGATATGCAGATAACAAAGTTGGTCAGGGGGCAAGGATTAGAAAAATTGATGGAAGAATCAAATTTAGAGATTGCAGGAGTAAACCAAGTGGATACAGAGAATTATCAGAAGAGGTGTAACTTGGAGAGTCCTCCCTAGTACAAATACATTATATACTACTTGTACCATCTTATTTGTCCAAAAGATAAGATAGATAATCAAAGGAATATTAAGCTTCATGCAATAAAATATGTTGTCAACAATGAAATATTCCAGAGAAATAGGGATGGTATTCACATGAAGTGCCTTAATGAAATGGAAGAAGAAATAGTGTTAAGAGAAATGAACAATAGAGATTGTGGAGGTCATTTCATAACCAAAAAATTTATCAAAGGATCATTAGAGTAGGATACTAATGGCCATCACTATTCACTAATAGTCATCAAATGGTTAGGAGCTATGATGCTTGTCAAAGATTCTCTAGTAAATTAAAATGATCTAGGGATTTTCCTTTAAGGCCCTTAACAATAGATGCTCATTTTCAACAATTGTGGATTGATTTCATTGGTGAAATCATAAAAAGGTCAAGTGGGTGATTAAAATGGATCTTTGTGGAACCTACCTATTTTACTAAATAGATTGAGGTCATCCCCATTAGAAAGGAAACTAGCAAAGTTATAATTATTTTTTCTTATGGAGCACATTATCACAAGATTTGGAGTTCCAACTAAGATTATAATTGACAATGCAATGTGTTTTAGATCTACAAAATTTGTTGATCTTTGTTTTAGACTATTGAATTAATTTATCCCATTCATCCTCATATCACCTCCAAGGAAATGGTCAAGTTAAGCCTAGTAATAATAGTCTAATGAATATCATCAAGAGAATGTTGGGGAAGAACAAATCATGGGATTTAAAATTGAAGTTAGTATTGTGGGGTGACTATGTCACACCTAAAAAATAAACTAGGAAAGCACCATATGAGTTAGTAGACATGTATGCCACAATGCAAATGAATAATTTGATTCTTGTATACAAATTTATATAAGAATATTTTGAGGAAATAGATAATGTCATGGATAAAAAGTAAAATAGTGGGTGTAGTTAGATGAAATTTGAAGGAGAGCTCGATTGGTCAATGTTAAGAAACAACAAGTCAAATATTTGTCGGATAAAAGAGCTAGCTTTAGGAAATTTTACATTGGAGAACTGGTTTTGGTATGGGATGCCAAGCTATAAGATAAATGAAACCATGAAAAATTTGATCCCTTGTGGTTGGGGCCATCCACCATTATGAATTCTCATGGAGAGGATTCATATTTCATTGAGAGCTTAACTAGAGAAATTAAAGAATTACATGTGCATGGGCAATTCTTGAAGAATTAATTTTCTTGATATTTTTCTCAACTTTTCATGCACAATAGTTAGTTTTTTCTCTCCTTTGTTTGGTTTCATACAACCATTGTTGTTTATGACCCACAATGAAGTGTGTTTGGTTTATATTTTATTTATGTTTGTGTATGTGTGGTCTACATCCCAAAGTTTTATAAATCCTTGCCATATTTCACTAAAATATGCATCCCAAAACAAGATTCATTATTAGACTATGTAAAATTATCAAGGTTTTAATTGTTCTATCCCATAGGGTTTATCCAGAGCCTAAAACCCTTATGAGTTTTGTATTTGAGAATATTGTGCTCCTAGCTTTTAATTTGTTGTTGACTTTCCAAGCTAGTGTGAATTCTTTTAAGTTGAGCTTTTGTATCATGAGCCTTGTTTTGTAATCGTCCTTTTCATATAGATTATCAAATCTAATTGTTTCCTCGTCAATCAAATTGTATGACTTAGGCTTTAATAATTATAAAGGGTTGTGTGGCTCCTACTTATCATATTTGTGTCAAGATTTAGTTGCACCACATGAGGGCTAGTATAGTATGGTTTTGCTTAAATCATCTATGTTTGAGACTGCACTCTTGCAATCTATTGACATGAATCCTAGGGAAACAATTCAAATTAGGTGAAACCCTCTGAGAATATTCCATCATTGGTTAAATGATGTGCCCTCATTGGCCACACATATTGGATTTTCCTATTGTCTTACAGATACAAGTGATATAAGTCTTGTATCTTTCAACCAAGTGACAACATCCTATTGCAATGTCAAGATTATTTATAGTGCAGATTTATAATCAAGCCCACTCCTCACTTATATGTTGGTCATTGAGGATAATATTAAATTCTTAGTTTTGAAGGTTGATTGAATACACATGGTTTTTTTTCTAATTACAATGTACAAGTCTTTCCTAGCACAGTTTTATTCCAACACATTCCTTTTAAAGTTATGATGATGTAATATGTTGACACATCTCCAATGGTGAATGATATTCAATGACTAATATCTCTCCTATTGGTTCAAAGAATGTTTCATGAATAGCTAGTATTGAAAGTGTGTAGCCAAGATAAGTCACTCTCTAATTGCAACACACATTCCCTTCATAGTGTAACTTGAAAAAAACATATTTCAAATTTTTGGGGAGTGCAACTTGTAGTACCTATTGATTTTTTTTATCATAAATATCAATGGTTGGTATTCAAATACAACCAAATGACCTATAGTGTGTCATGCAGACCTTAGCTTCTATTAACATTCTAAGCAAAAAGTGGTGAACTACATTGAGGGTTCAAACATGACAACAAAGCTCTAGGAAATTAATTTCATACAATTAAGAATGGTAATAGAGAATTTTCTATGAAGGAGATAACATATTCAATGTGTTCTTTATTGTGGGTCAAATTTGAAAGCACTAAAATATTGGTGCAATAGGTATGTTTTTGAAAAATTCTATATTTTCTTAAAATTTTCACTGTTAGGGTTTTATTTTTGTTGCTACCATGAGGTATCTATTATGCTCTTTGAATTATCATGAGTTGATTCTCCAAATCCAACGATATTTTCATGGAAAGTAGGGTTACTGCATTTAAAAATGATTCAAATTGTATCCTAGGGTGGTAGGGAAAAACAAAGTTTAGAACAAGACCGTTTAAACCAATTTCCTGGTTCAATTAAGAAATCAAAGCATTCTTGGGGCATGGGAATTATCTCTAAGAGAATTCATTATAGAGTGGAGTAAGTTAGAGATGTAACTATTTCTATCCAAGGGTGGGATTTATTCTAATTATATTATTTTTGTAGCATTAAATCTATCCTTATATCTAACATTTGGAGATTTGATAGGAAAATTGGTTGTCCTTGATGTATTTATGAATGTTGATTTAATTCAAGCTATCTATAGAAAATGTCATGCTAATTCCATAACACTATTGAAATATGATGGAAAGCCAATGCTTGTTATGAACAAGGAGTTAATTAGAAAGTCTTCAATATTGATCTTGAGGCAAATACCAAAATTAACTTTGATACATTGTGTCATAAATCTAGAAGGGGTAGATAGAGTTATAGAGTTAGATGGTTACCACACCATAGATGAAAAGGTCTAGATGGAGAAAAATCAATTGCAAAGGAAGAAATAGAGCCTTTTAATGAAGACGCATTTGAAGAGTATTTTAGAATGACTTACTATGCACTCTATCAAGAGTTAGAATTTGGTTATAAGAAATAGATACTAATTCATTTATTGATGATAGCTATTGATATTCAACCCCAACGTGTTAATAAAGGGTTTGATTTTGCATCCTTTATTGTGGATGCAATCCACAAAGAATCGGTGTCTTTTGATAACATAATCCCATACTTTAGATGGTATTCCATGTTGATTTTATTAAATAATGGAGGTAATATTTGGGATCATGCCCTCTAGCTAAAATATGACACTCCAAAAGGAAACCCATTTCTTTTCAAGGGTAGATCTATATTTTTTATTAACACTACCAAGCATTAGACTAGAGGCTTCTTTGAGAGGCATTTTGTGCATAAGGTGTCGATGTTGTTGGGTTATAAAAGGATGATATTTTCTAATGATGTTAATAGTTTTTTTAAGATCTAAGGACCTTCACCTTGAAGTTGGAATAACCATAATTGGGGTGATTGGTTCTTTCATTCAAATTGAACAATCATCATGATCTATGGAGTTGAGGTTGAATCTCATGTTTTACCTATGTGGACCATGCCTGATCGATTAGTTTTTCTTGAAATTGTGTGATAGCTAAATAAGGTTGAAAATACTCATTTGAGGTAGCACAAAAATACTCATTCTTCCCACCTACTGTAAAAATTTTAGACATCATAATTACTTTAAAGTAATTATTAGAACTCTTGAGTTCTAAGTTGTTGGAGTATATAATGAAGACATAGGGAAGAAAAAAAATTGATCTAGAACACTTCATTCATAGGGTCAAAAGAGGAGTACAAAAATTTGCATATGAGCAAATTAACTTGATAAAGCATGACCTGAATAGAAATTGTACCACCAAGATAGAAATTTATACTAGGAGAGATAAGTGGTTTAAAATTCTCGTGGGAAAAAGAAAGAGACAGGTATATGATGTTGAATATAAGGGAGCATTCCATGAAATTAAGGAACCTATTCTCAAGATGCAAATGATACTAGACAATGTATAGAGTTACGATTTGTTCCTTCAAGGCTAACCACAAGGTCAATTATTTAGGTTCCAACCATTGAAATCTAGTCTTAGGAGATACAAAAGCTAGAGTATTCTATCAATCAACCTCCACAGGCACATGATGCAAATGCATGGTGCAAAAATAGGAGGTGATATTCCTCAAGTGGGGCAATGTAATTAGAAGTAGCTTAACATTTTTTTCACTATCCTATTATAGAAGTTTTTTATTAAGGGTAAAACAAGTTTATAATGGACCAAAAACCATTTACAAGCAGATTTTGATGGGACCCGAAACCCAATCTAAATGGAACATTTTCAGAGATAAAACAAAGACAAACAACAGAAAATCTGCACAACTACAACATATTAGCAGCGATGACCTACAGCCAAATAAAACTTACAATCACTAAAACCTGATGTGGATCTAGGATCCCATCATCAATCTCTATCCCCACATTTATAGGAAACACAAGAAAGGAATCATGAAAAAGGCAATTAATGCTCTGAGGCAAATGCTCCAACTTCCCAAATCTCCCCACCTCAATAAAGGAGTTCAAGGGAAAAACAGAAACCGGGACAGCAAAAACCCCTTTGTAGCAACACCAATCCTCTCTAGCCATACCAATCCTCACCTTAATAGGAGAAAGCACCACCTCAAAAGGAGAAGCCAGAGAGGAAGCCATAAGGCTAAAACCAAAACCCTCAACCAAGTCCACAACCTCCACCTCAAAAGGGGAAAACCAGAAAAGAGAGTATGAAGAAAAGAAGGGAAACTATAGTACCCTTAACCTTAGAAACCAACCGGGCTGTCGAAACAAACAGGATTTTCAAAAAAAAAAATTGAGACAACCCCCACAAGACACATCTTCAACAGGAGATCACCAGCAAACAGCTTCACTCCTCCGAAGAATCAGCTCCCCTAAAACATAAAAGAGAAAACCTCATAAAATATGAGACCCGAGAACACCTCAAACAAAGCCATCCAAGACCTGAACCAAAAACCTTTTAACAGTATTGGGCACTAGCTAGAAACCCAGTAGCAAAAACAAGGTTGCACCAAATATTTTACTCCAAGGGCTACAAACCCCAAGAGGGCCAAAGAAAAAGCCTCCGCAACCACTCACAGAAACACTAGGGATCATTAGCAAGAGTCGTAAGATTACCACTAAGCCAGGAACTAACCCCTTTAATAGAATAAGATTCTCACACCAAAAGGAGTTTAGAGAGTATCATTTGCGGAGAACACGCACAAAAACCACCCTCATCTTCCAAAGACACCACCAGCAGGAAGCCCACTGCCAAGAATAGACATCAACCCCCTTCGAAAGATAAATCATCATCGGCCACCAATGGTACGAAGCAGCTCTCTTAAAGAGCCAATGAAACTGAAATTGGGTAGCAGAAGCGCCCCTATCCGCCACCATAAGGACATCAAAAGAATCCATTAAGGAAAAAATCCTCAAGAAAAAGGGTTACAGAAATAAAGAGATAGCCTGCCCCGAACACTTTCCATATAGCAGAAAAAACCCATGACAAAATAAGCAACGAATAGACCACGCCTCGAGCCAAAGAACACCCCAAGACAGGATGTCGACACCAAGCTCACGAGCAATAGAAAACTCCAGCCAAAAGGTAAACGTAGGAGGAAAAAAGGCACGCTCGACCTCTCCCAGTGGCAGGACACCAAAAAGCACGAACAAAATCCCATCTGGTTCATCCTCAGCTTCACCATCTCCATCTGCAGATTCAGCAAAGTTCAAAAATCTACCCCTGCTTCTTCTCTCGCCCAACACTCCCGCTCGTTCTCCCATCTTTTTCAAAAAAATTTGGACAAAATATAATTGACATTTAAGAAATCGAATAAGGTATTGCCTCAAACCAAAGGTTTGAACTAGCAAATATTCATCTAAAAAGAACATTATTAAACCTAGAGGAAGGAAGAAAAGAAGTGCATGATGTAAGAGGTTTAGTATTTGAAAAATTCTTGTCTGATGATGAGTTCATCCAATCCATTTAATTCAAACCCTAATATTGAAGAAGTCTAAAGTATTTATACAAAGGATGGAAGAAGAAAGAAAGCGGGCTAAAGAGAGTGATAATAAGTACATGCAATGTTGAAGTAATTAAGACATCACTTAATAATTAATTAATTATTAAGTTCATTATTACTTTATTCACTTAATCTAAACTAAGGAGTGTTCTTTTATTATTAGATTGGATTAAATATATGTTATTGTCTCATTTCATGAGATTAAGACACTTGTAACAATCTAATCAAATCCTCATCTAGGGTTTATTTTTTATGCTTTTATAAGCATTCACATTCATTGTAATACATTTAATTAATTCAATTCAATTACAATTATAGGTTAATCTAATACTAGATGCTTGTGTGTACTTAAGTGGATTCAATCATTTCTCTCTTGGTTGCATAGCAATTCAGTTGCTTTGATCTCTCGTATGTGATAGGCTTTTTAGTTGCAAGTGATTACTGGGAAGTATGGGGTTCACTATCAACTAAATCACGGTATCAAAGCACCAAATCTATGAATTCTTATCCAAATTTTGAGAGATTATTCCTTGAGAGAAAAAATGGCTCATCTTGAGACAAAATGAGCATCATTTTCTTGGTGGTTTTTTTAGAAAAACAGTTTCTAGGTTTTGTTTAAAATCACAAAAAAACATTTGGGTATCCATTAGATTTTGTAGATAGTGATCATATCTTGAAAAAAATGTTGTCAATATAGCACAACATGGTTATTATCCCTCCAAATAAAGTTTAATTTTTTGCATGCAATGAGCAAGTTTTCAGAAATCAAATCAGAAGGGTCATGTCTATTGACTATCGGTTGACAAAATTTACCTTGTTTTTCAAAAAATCATAACTTGAGTATACTGTGTCTAAATCAGGAAAATGAGATATCATCAAAAATTTGGTTCCAAGAACTTTCTAGTGGTGCGAGTCAAATCATTAGATTTTGTTGTTGGTTTATTTTATTCTCAATGTTGAAGTCGGATCTTCATTTTTTGCTCTTGATTTCATAAAATTTCACCTATATCTCTAATTTTAATGATTCTAGTGGCATTGGAAAGGTATTTTAAAGCTCTTCAAATCTATTTATGCACATTTTCCAAAATCTACCCTATGTACATTTTATAAATTTTTTGTGATTTCATATTTTTGTCAATTACTTAAACATCTTGGCACTTGGAAAATATTTGTTTATGTAAGATGACTTCATTTGATCTAATTTATATGCATTGAGGTCATTAGTATCTGATTTTATCATTTGAGGAAGTATTATGGGTTGTTTGTTCATCCTAGCAAAAGATAACTATGAGTCTTGGCGAAATGAAATCCTAACACATCTCAGGTGGCTTGATATTTTTTCTTATCTATATGGACTCATACCTACACTAGACACACCAGGGACTTATTTAGCATGGGGTATTATCAATGATCCTGTTGTAGGGGTTATATGTTCTACTGTTGATCTTGAAATTGTGTGTTGTACCAAACATTGATTGTCCCCACACACTTTGGACTCAACTTTTGGAGATCCATGGAGACCCTCATATCTCTCCATACCTAGAGGATCTTGCTTCATATTGTCTCATTCATCTTGCATATGCATATTTCATGCCCTTTGATTACAATACTTCAGAGGAGCTTGAGTATATCATAGGTCTTGCATGTTCTAATGGTTCAGAGACTTGTCTTCATGTTCCCACTCTTTAGATCAAGACTTCATCACCATCTTCTATTGCTCTTGATCAGCTTGGCATAACCACATCTTTGGCCCCTATTGATACATTATAACAAGGCATTCATCTTCTTCCAGACATAGCTACTTGGGATTCATAGCTTGCAAACATGTCATCTTTATTTGTAGAGTCTCAGATTGCAAATTTGGAGGATTACTTTCAGGAAATTCATCTCCACTTTGTTGATAGCCACATCATCGTTGTTGGCCCACCATCTTCTTCGCCTTTGCAACTTGTTCTACATCAATCTTCACCAATTTCTGGATTGACATCATCTCTTTCCAATGTATGTGGACACTTGAGCACTTTTTAGAGGCACACGTCATTTGGATTTGGATTCCTGATTCACCCATATTTATGGATTGGCTTCTCCAATCACCAATGAATTTGATTCTTCCTAAGGGGAGAAATGTTGTTTGCATGCAGTGGATCATATTATGTCTTTAGGCGTTCATCATTAGCATGGGAGGTATTTCTTTATGGGGGGATTCATATCCTTATTTTCTCTCTCATATCAAGGGGACATTTATTGTACTTGTGTGACAAAAGTAGTCCTTGGGGGGTCACATTGAGTCCTCCTTTTATCCTTCTTTCACTAGTGCATTCATTTCATTTCCTCTCTTTTGGAGAGGAGTTTTTCCCATGTGGTTTTCTCTTTTTCTTTGTTTATGAGAGATTTCATTTGTTTTTACATGGATACATCATCAAGAATTGTATCTGGGACCCATCCATGCATCCATCGTTTCATTCTTCATCGAGGATTTATAGCTTCTCCCTAAGTTGATCTTAGGGGGGTTGTTGGAGTTATTAAGACATCACTTGATAATTAATTAATCATTAATTAATTATTCAGTCCCTTATTACTTTATTCACTTAAGCTAAAATTAGGAGTGTTTTTTATTATTAGATTGGACTAAATATAGGTCAAGTTGTCTCATTACATGAGATTACTTGACACTTGTCACAATCTAATCAAATCCTCATATAGGGTTTGCTTTTTTATTCTTTTATAAGCATTCACATTCATTGTAATCCATGTAATTCATTTAAATCAATTACAAGTATAGGTTAATATCTATATCAGATGCTTGTGTGTACTTGTGTGGATTGAATCATTTCTCTCTTGGTTGCATAGAAAATTAGTTGCTTTGATCTCTCGTATGTGATAAGTGTTTAAGTTGTAGGTAATTTTTGGGAGCTGTGGGGTTCACTATCAACTCCAACATGCAACTCAAAGAAGATTGGTTAGAGGAAATGAGTGTTTACTCTTGCCAAGATGGGATATAACATCTCCTATAACCTTGGACACTATTAGACAACAAGATAATGATGATTTCTTGACATGTGAGGAACAAGCTAAAGAACTATATGTTGGGTCAAGTTTTAGTAAAAATTTTGAAACCTTAGTTATATGGGCAATAGCTCCTAATCAAAATAAGCCTCAACTAGTTAGAGATATAAATGAGCTTACATAGAATTTAATTGTAAGAAGATTGAGTGAAATGAATTATCCTCAAGCAACATCATTGGTAGTCATCATTGTCTTGTCCAATGAAGCGGTATCAAAAGAGTTGCAAGAAGTTTTTGCGAAGCTATAGAAGTACCACATTAATTTGTTGCAAGAATATAATAGGATCGGATCAATGAATACCCCTTCTAAGTGCATGACATTAGTACCTACAATGCCTCCTATTAGCATAGGAAATGTATCTTAGCAAGACAAGGATACATTTGTGTTGAGGATTGCATACTTAGAGGAAAATTTAAAGCAAAGTTAGAGTGCAAAGGTTGAAGTGAAAGACAAAGGAATGATAAATGTGACTGACTTAGTCAATAATCATTTGAACCATATAATGTCTTGCATTTTGCATAAAGTTGATGATTATTGGGCTTCTTATGATAATATAAGAAAAACCTAAGTGATCTAGGTTAGCAATGACTCAACTTTGAGGTAGATATTAAGTACATTGATTCCATGTATGTAGACCATGCGTAATGTGTATAACAATGCATGATTTAATCCCAATGTTTTAAATAAGATATCGAGTACTTATGAGGTCATAAGGCTCCCAAATGGCATCTCTACTTTCCAAGGTAGATTTAATTTGATGCTTAAGGACAAGCTAAATGGTTTAAAGACCCTTGAGGAATGTTTATTACCTCCACTACTTGATAATGACAGTGGGATGAAATCATTAAATGATTGGAAAGATAATTTCAATAAAAAAAATCTCCCTTTATTCACATCCATCACCCAAGGGGATAAAATAGATCCAGTCTAATGCAATGCTAAATTGGATAGATTTCTAAAATTGGAAGATATATTAGATAATTTCACTAAGAAAGTTACTCATTAATGCAATATATATGGCCCACGTGAATAAGTTGGTGAAGATATTTGAGCACAAGTGGCCATCAAAAAAATAATATACAACATGGAAAAAGAAGTATCTATAAACCTTGTGTGATGTTGATTCTTCATGTTACCTAAACTCTACCAAGTCTTCACAAAGTGTGTACAACCATTCCAAGATGTGGTAAGTGATTAGAAATGGCACACTAATGGATAAGGATGTTTATGACAAGTTAACCTTGATTAAGGACTTATATGAAGTCATAATTAACCTTGGTTTTAGTTATAAAATGAGAATGTGAGGTTGTGGTTTTTCGTTCTTAGATAAAGGTTTGTCCAAGGAGATTGATTTTTTGTCAACATTCTTAGAAGTTAATTGTAATGGTGCCTTGGTTTTTATGAGTTTATTTTATGTTTCCCTATTTAGAAATATGTGAATTTAGAGGAAGAAGTTGCATAACTCTTCTAAGGGTCATAATTGGAATGAGGGTCTCTAGTTCACTTGGCTCTTGAGATCAAGTTTGGACTAAGATATAGGCTTCATGTGGAGTGTAATGAATTTATCTAGAAAGCAGAAGTTGTGCACCTCCATCTTTTCTTATATGAGGTCTTTCCAATTCCACAAGCCCCATAAAATAAATGATATATTTAAATCCCTCTCTCAATCTTTAGTGTTATGGTGGACGTGGGTGATGTGTTGAATCTCGATGAACCACCCTTAGTTATTAGTGCCATATTTCTCTATATTGGTGGTCAACTTGTGAGTGAATATGGTGCTATCTCTTCTATGTAATTTTCATCTTCTTGTCACAACCACCTTATTTGACATAAGTGTAGCAAAGGCATCTATAACAATGTATAGGTTGATTATTATCCTCTTAGAACTAGGTCTAATAATTTCAACCTCATTCATATCTACCTCTATGTCTAGGATACTTGGGATGTAGACACTTGTTGGATCACAATCTCCAACATTTGTTTACAAGGATTGAGTATTCAAGAAAGAGCCTTCTACACATTTACTCTTCGCCTCCACAACTACAAGCATTGGGCAACACTTCAATCTGGGTGGTCTAGTAGTTATCTAGCTCTAAGTAATTCATCGTATGTGCTATGAGCTCTTGTAAATCATTCTCAAGCAGTTCACAATCTGTTACACCTATTTTGTCATACAATAGTTCATCAAGATGATTGTAAAAGTTATATTTGTCACCCATCTATGAGCTTTGACATATATTTCTTCTATATAAGGGATATATCTCAATTACAAATGAGGTTAGAAAAACATGGGATATTACAGTTGTATTGATTATGTAATAGGAAGCATGATGTTGCAATGTTTTTGCAGAGTATTATGCTGTAATATGTTATTTCTAATTGAAAATATGTCAATACATGCTATACAATGCTATTTTCTCCACTTGTGTAATGTAAGCTTTCTTTCAATGAATTTTCAAGGATTACAATTTTCTTCTTACACATTCATTGTGTTGAATTATTTGTTTACATTTTTTACTATATAAGTAGCATTTATAGGGTGTTGTACCCTCTACACAGAGAGCCCAGAGGGCCAAAAAGGAACTAGTTCAAAACATTATCAAAAATTATATAATCAAAAACAACGGACATATCACACAGACACAACACATTAACAGCAGAATACTAGTACCATCCAGACCTGAACACTAACTGTCTATATTTTCCCATTTATGGACCAGGAGATTGAGCACATCGTCCCCAATCCAGTTAGTTCCTTCTCCCTCAAAATTTTTATCCACTTCCTCCTTGATGACATAAAACAAAGTGACAATAGATCTGTGGATCATCTTAATCGTGAACCAGGCCAAGCCAAAGAATTTTCACTCCAGTTTAGCAACCCGATCCTGCAACGCACCAAGGCCCACATTCTTGCCCTTCCCACTCAATATCTCCTCTTCCCCACCAGCTCTAGAGTTAGAGGAGTAAGTCGAATCCTCCTTAAGCCCCATGTTCATGTCTGAAAAATAGCTAGTGCCTTCCACAAGCCCTTCATTCACCTCTTCAACAGTGTCTTTTTTTCCTTCAGTCCTGCCACCGATCTGCTGCGAGTCAATGGAAATATCATCAACCAGGGTTCCTTTTTTATTATTTGCTAGTTAGTGGGACCTTCTCACACTATTTTGTTCCATCCCCACTTCAACACTCACAACCACCATGGTATCACCCTTGGAGTCTTTTTCCTCAGTGCTCCTACCTTCCTTGTCAGAGGATGGTAATATCGCCGAGCTCTGAGAAATTTTTTCCCACTTCTTCTTGGCGGTGGGTCTGTTGTCCTTCTTGACGGGTTTATTTTTTAGCTCACTTAACCCAACCACCACATTTGACTGTGCTATACTATTCGTTCTTTTCTTCTTTTTAGAAGGGGGGTTTGGCCTTAAGTTCATAAATGGGCTCAATTTCAAGAGTGGGGGTTTTCCTCTTAGAACCCTTAGAGGCGGCAGGGGAAGGATTAACAGGGGCCACATTAGCGGGTTCCAGTTCCTCAACACGCACAGTAGAGATGGGTTTGGGCAGGTACAGGGCAAGATGAAATTGGTAGAGCCTAAAGATTAGGCCTTAATGCAAAGGTAAAGTGGGCATATCATTCGGGTTGAGAGCAATAGCCTCAAGGGTTTCTTTAACCAAATTTTCTAGAGAGGTTAATAGAAAAAATAGAAAGCTAAGGGTCATCTTGTGACTAAAGTGGTTTAACAGTAGCAAATGGTAAAAATAAAACACCTTGAACCCGCCTTCTAAAGTAACATATTTCATTAAAGCAAGACACAACTTGTCCCAAGGCTTTGGTAGTGCCTTGCGGTCAAAACCAAATTGCTTTTGAATTGGCTTCTTGTCACCTTTGAAGAAGGAATTAAGACTTTCCAAGTCTTGCATTTTGGTGTGTTTTGTATATTTCTTTCCATCACAGGAAAGGCCCATCGCCTTTCCAATAACGTCTTCATTCACCTCAAATGAGATGCCACCCATGGTGACCCTCCTATCCTTCCATGAACCAAAAAACTGGGCCAAAAAAAACTCATCGTGGCCCACAAGATTCTCCAAAAGTGGCACCAGACCACCCTCATTATAAATATGCCAAGTAATGGGGTCCCTCCAAAACTCCTCACAATTATCAGGCTCAGTTCTTACTCTATCTCCACCCATTGCGACCCATGGCACACAATAGCAAACCTAAAGAAACAAAGTCGTAAAAGTGACTTCCCATTGGTGAAATTAACCTTTTTAAAACTATCATTCCTCTGCCAACCAGGATGGTAAGGAGTAACGAAAGTAATCTATCTTTTACATGCTTTAGTGGTCATTTTTGATGACGCCATCTCCATGGGGCTATGATTGTCACAAAAGAGCCATAGGATAAGCCAATTGTTAATTAAAACTAGATAAATAGTATTTGTTATGTCAAGGGCCATTTTAAAGTTACATGATTCCCCATGCCAACTAGCCACGGGGGGGAGATTTTAAATTTTTAAATTACAACTCAAAATATTTTATGCAAATCATAAGATAGCCTAAATTGGAATTATTAAATAGACTAATGATTAATAACTCATTACGCGCATCCCATGAGATATGATAGGACATGTAGTACAATTGAGAAGACATCCTGTTGAAGCCAAAGGCCCCACCATATGTAGTAAGGAAGTTAAAAAGCCACACGGCATCCCTCTTTAACCTCACTAGCTCACTCAACCAAATCCACATCACCAAAAGACCCGTCAAGTGGAGCCACCTGTACCCATTAATACAAAAATTGTTGACCATCATTGAATATTATTTTCCTTTGTTCCACAAGGATTAATCCTTGTATAGAAGCAGGTAACACCTCAAGCCTCTTCTAACACTTTCATAAATTCCAATTGGACCCAGGTTAGCCAGGCTATCAGCAACTTGGTTACCTTCCCTGTAGATATGAGTCAAAAAAATTCTATCCAATTTTGAGACCAAAAGGTTTATGTCAAGTACAATATCCATGATATTCTAGCTAAGCAAATGGCCATGATTAAGAGATTCAATCACAGATAAACAATCTTCTTCAATGTGCAGGTTTTTTATGCCAGAGTGACAGCAATCTTGACACCCTTGAGAAGCACTCATGCCTCAGTCGTCATAGAAGAGTGGATACCAATTCCTCCAACATACCCATCAAACCAATTTCCCTTGCAATCCCTAATGATGTCCCCAATGCTAGCCAAACCAAGATTTCCCTTAGTCGTGCCATCAAAATTTAGTTTAAACCAATCCACATTCGGTGGTTTCCAAGTAGTGTTTACTCTAGCCGTGGACTTGGAATCATCAAAGGAGTTGGTCCTAAGATTGAGATTCCAAGAATTTTCCATTTTAATCTCCCACTCTGTTGGGGCTTTTTTTGGAGGTTTCCATTTGTACAGGGAGATACTTTCATAGATAAGTATAGACCCAGTTCCAAAGACTTCCTTGGGACTTCTTTCCATGTCTCTAAAGATCCAATTGTTCCTTTCCTTCCAGAGACACCAACAAATGATAGGGGGAGTTTGTCTCCATATTTCCAAGGGAAATGTTGGAAAGGGCTATTCCAACCAAAAATAAAGGAATTTAAATCCTTATTCAGGGTCCAGTGAGTGGCCAACCTTTGAAAATCCAGGTCCCAAACCTCAGCAACAAATGGACAATGCAGCAATAGGCGATCAATAGATTATTCATTGCATTTGCATAAAATGCTCCTATTCGTGATCATAAAGCCCCTTTTTTTAGGTTATCTTGGGTTAGAATCTTGTTATGACAATAAGTTCACTAGAAAAAAAAATATTTTTGGAGTCAAGTGTCAGTTCTAGACCTATTTCCAAATACTGCTTTGAATACCCTTGTCTGATGAAAGACCGTAAGTCATCCTAATAGATAGGTTGTCCTTACTTTCCAGAGACCAAAAGAAATTATCTTCAAGATCAAATAAGGGGATTCTAGAGAGGGATAGATTCACTTGTAGGGAATTAGCTAGGCTTTTCAAGTTGGGGGAGAGAGGATAGCATAAGCCCATGTCTTTCCAACTCTTGGCACTAGGTGGACCAATAAGGTAGTCACAAACCCACAAACCAAAAAATAGTTCGCAGGAGCCATGAGGTTTTAAATCTCATAATCGGCCAAGGGGGTTTCAAGAAGCCAAGGATCTTCCCAGAAACATATGCAATTGCTTCTACCCAGCTTCCAACAAAGACTAGTTTGAAGTAGCTTCCTCATTTTGCAGATATTATTCCAAGCTAGGTACCCACGAGGGTGATCGTTCTCAATACAATTGATAAGAGGGTTATTGTCTAGATATTTGGCACTCATTATCCTGCACCAGTCCTTTTTGTTTCTTAACTGGTCCCAACCAACCTTGTCCAATAGAGCTTTATTTGTAGCTTGGACTCTTCTAATGCCCAGCCCTCCCCCAAATTTAGGGAGGCAAACTTTCTCCCAGATGATAAGAGACATTTTCTTCTTATCATCGGTGCCAGACCAAAGGAAAAATCTCTGAATATTTTAGAACTTCTCAGCAATGTAATTAGGCATTTTGAACATGGATAGAAAATAGACTGGGATCCCATGAAGTGCAACAGTGAGGAGTTGCAGTTTACCAGCATGACTCAGGAGGGAGTCTTTCCATCCAGCAAGTTTCCTTTGTATCTTTTCAAGAATTGTATTCTAGAAAGTGGGAGTGACTTCCTTGATAGTGAGAGGGAGGCCCAAGTACACTGAAGGAAGTGAGGCACTCACATAGCCTAAAACAGTAGTCACACGGTCCTATAGAGTAGGAGTGCAGTTAAAAAAATAGATCATACTTTTATTATAATTGATACATTGACCTAAACAAGCCACATAGAGATTGAGGTAGTTTTTCCATTTCGTAGCTTCCACCATCGAGGCCTTCCCAAATAACATAGAGTCATTAACAAATTGTTGGATGGAAGCAGGATCAATGGTGGATGTCGGTTTGACACCTTTGATGGAACCATCAAACGGCATACGAGTAACATTCCTGCTTAGAACATCAACCACCATTATAAAAAAGATACAGGGAGAGGGGATCCCCCTGACAAATGTCCCTACCAGCCGCAAAGAACCCATGCAGCACTCCATTGACCATAACAGAGTACCAAACCATGGTAACACATTCCATGATGATGTTGATCATATTTTGATTAATACCAAACCTATCAAGGACTTTAGGAAGAAAGTCCCATAAAACTTTATCGTAAGCTTTAGAAATGTCAAGCTTCAGAGTCGTACTAGCATTATTACACCTATCCATAGAATGTAAAATTTCATGAGTGGATATAACCGCATCCAAGATATGGTGACCAAGGACAAAGCCTTTTTTAATTAGGCTTATCATTTTATCCAAGAGAGGTTTCAAGCGGTTCACCATAATTTTGGAAAAAAACTTATAAATAGTGTTACAAAGGCTAATGGGCTAGAAATCTGCCATGGTTTGAGGTTCCTCAATTTTAGGCACAAGGGAAATGAAGGTATGATTTAGTTGTTTGAGCAATTTTCTATAATTAAAAAAATCTTGAGCTGTCAAAGTCAAGTCCTCACCCACGATGTCCCAAAAGATTTGAAACAAAGCCAAGGATAGCCATCAAGGCTAGGGGCTTTAAAATCACTCATACTAAACACAACAGACCTGACCTCTTCCAGACTAACAACCCTCAAAATAGAAACGTTGTCCTCAATGGATATGGAGTTAGGAGTGGGTTCCAATAGCAGAGCATCCAACGCTGAGTTGGGAGCCTTAGAAGGAGTAGAGAAGGTCCTATTGAAGTGGTCAGCAGCCAATAGACCAATCTGCAAAGGATGGGACACCTCATCCCCTGCCTCATTTTTCAACTTTTTTATTTGATTTCTCTTCCTATGTTTGAGGGTCGAAACATGAAAGAAAGAAGTATTTTGGTCTCCCTTAGTCAACCATTGTATTCTAGATTTATGCTTCCAAAATATTTTTTCTTTCTTTAGTATTTTTTCCAATTCTAGACGTTCGGCCATTTCCTATTGACAGGTCAGCAAATTGGTATCACCTTCCTCCATCCTCTTTTGTAACTTGTCAAGCTTGTCAGAAACCACTTATTTTTATGGAACACATCCCAAAAACCCTCTTGTTCCACCTTTTAACCATATTTTTGATGTGTTTGAACCTATGGATGATCCGGAACATAAGGGAGCCATGCACCAGGATATTCCACCAAGTAGCAATCTTATTCCTAAAATCAGCATGAGAGTTCCACATGATCTCAAACCAGAAGGGGAACAAACCAACAACAGAGTGTTCATTTAAGGATAGTAGAAGGGGGTTGTGGTCAGAAACTATCCAAGGTAGAGCCAACAGATTAGCATGAAGCAAGGTAGTCCAATCAGGAGAAAAAAGGAATCTATCTAGACAAACCTGGATCAGGCTAGCCCCAAGGCGTCTATTGGACCAAGTATAAGATTGGCTTTGCAAATCAACATCCACCAGGTCAGTATGTTCAGGAAATCAGCCAGGTCAGACATGTTGTCAAAGTAATCCATTAGCCCACCATTTTTCTTTGAGGGGTAAAGGGGGGAGTTGGAGTCGTCAGCCACCATCCATTGGTCTCCCTTATTAGTCAAAATCCAGCTAGATAATTCTTTCCAGAGGGTTTTCCTCACATTCCTAACATTGGGAGTGTGTGTAGCATGATTTCCTACGCTAAATGATGCAAAAACAATAGAAAAGGAAAAAGGAAAAATACACAAAACACCACCTCAAGATAAGTCTAGTTGAACTTGAATAAAAGAAAGATAAAGCAAAAGATATACCTTGCTCAAGTTGATCCTTTGGTTGGCCCTTTGATGTAGATTAGATGTGTGCTCCTTAATGGAAAATAAGCTAAAATGATGTGCAAAATGATCTAAATTGGATGGAGAATGCAATAATGGATATGGGTGTTTTGATAGATGTGTGAAAATGTATACAATAAAAATTTTGAAGTGTAACAATGGAGGATGAGCTTGAATGCAAGTGCTTGAGATTGCTAGTATGCTAGATTGCTTGTAATTGTGAATGCATGAATGAATGTGTTGAATGAGAAAATGAGACAAAATCCTATATTTTAGGGGAAGAGTCTCTAAAGATTTGAATGGCTAGGATTTAGCCAACATGGACAAGATGGAGGGTTGTGGTGAGTTGAAGACTCACAAGCCCTCACATCTTTCCATGTGGAAAATTAGGTGGAAAAAGTACATGTGAGGTGGAGAGAGGACATGTGAGGTGGAGGTACTTGCAAGTACCTTGGGATTAGGGGAAGATTTTCTCAAAAAGGAATTTTTTGTCTCCATGTGGGAAGGATGTTGACATGTGAGAAATTTTAGAATTCCTCACTAATCATCATGGAGAAGAGAGAAGTGTTGGAGTAATAAATGTGAATTTTAAATTCACATGATTGGAAGTACCTTGGGGATAAGACAAGGTCCTCATAAAGGAGGTTCGTGTCTCATGTGAGTAATGTGACTTATGAGAGGTTTTAGAATTTCCCAACAACCTTCATGGGGAAAAGGTCATGGCTAAATAAAGAAAGCAATTATGAAGGTTGACTTGGAGGACATACCAGAAATGGCATGAGGATTAGATTAAGGTTGTGCAAACAAGTGATTAAGAAGACTAATGAAGGATTAGAGGCAAGTGAAAAAATATGGAGGATGTGACATTAATCCCAATTAAAGGTGTGCACATCTTAATCATGGATTAATTAAACTAATCTAAATTAGAAGAGGATTATGAAGGATGTGACAATGAGAGAGAAAAGAGGAAATTTAAAATTGATTTAAATTTAAAAGGCTAAATGACTAAATTAAATTAATTGATATTTTTATTTAATTTAGAGAAGAAGGGATGAAAGATTTAATTATTAAATTAAATACTTTAGAAACCTTAGGCAAAAGGTGAAATATTAATTAAATAAGTCATTTAATTAATATTGATGGGGAATATGAAATAGACGAATAAAAGAGATGAATTTGACTGTATGGGAGTGGTCAAATTTGGATGTCTACATTTTACCCCTCTTCGAAATATTGTTAGAATAACAGTGTTTCGAAGAAAAATAAAATTTCGATGACTCTATAGAGGAAGTGACTAGAAAATGATGCTCTGGCATGGAAGAAGTTGTGTGAGCTATCCAAGTGGTGGGAAATGGAGGGAGATGCCCCAATCTCACAAGAAAAAATTTATGACGGAGGAATGGAGAAAAGTGGTAGGGTATGCCCCCTCGAGAGGGCGGTTGGGCCCCAGGCGACTTCTTGATATGAGGAAATGGAGGGTACCATTGGATAGAGCTCAAAAAACCATGAAGATTGACTTTTGAACAAAGTCAAACAGACATACGGTGTGCAAATGGTGGCCCAAGGAAGTTAGAGGATTAGTTGAATTAAAAAGAGGTTAAATAAAGGGTAAAAATACCCTCAACTTAAAAAAGGTTAAAAAGGAGGGAAAGTTACTTATAGTAATTTTAGGAATTACTATTCCCCATTTGCATACTCGGCAATTGAGTGAGAGAGAGAGAAGAGGAGAAGAATAAGACGAAGATGATCGAGGAGTTCGATGATGACATCATCCACCAAGGGGACGAGGTACGATGGTTCTTCCAAGAGCGTGCAGTTCCACGCCAAATTAGTTTCAAAACCCTCTTTGTGATTTTAAGTAGTTTTTGGTGTATTTTTGAGTTTTTATGTAATTTAAAAATATGGGTTTTAGTATTGGGGTAGATTAGTGAAATGGGTAGGTGGAAAAATTTCAATTTCGCCCATTGGGTAGGTAGAATCGCCTATTTAGAGGCAGTGGGAAAGGGAGGGGGATTTGGCGAATTAGTGGGTGAATTCACCCAAAAAATTAAAAAAAGTGTTCAAAAAGGATGGGGAAGCACCAAGAAAGGGCGGACTTGCCTTGGAATTGGGAAAATCTTCCAAAAAATGGGTTTGATAGGGGATAGGCGAGTTTTCCCCAAGGATGGGCGATCTCTCTAGGGCGATGGACGATCTCGCCAGGGATATGGGCAATTCTGCCATGGACAGGGGCAATTCCGCCCGCGGTGGCGGGCCAGTGGGCTTGCCTGTCTACCGGGCGAACTCACCCCCTGGAAGGGCACCCATCCACGAGGGCGGGCGGGAACACCCATCAAGCGGGCTCGCCCGCGCCCAGGCGGGCCCGCCCAAGGACAAGCAAGCTCACCCATCCCAAGGGTGGGCTTGCCCAAGGGGCAGGAAAAAGGCCACAAAGAAGAACAAAAGAGGGAACATGCCCAAAAAATGGGTCAAGATGACGAAAAAAAAGGCAAATTAGGAAAATTGGGGAAATTTGTTGAAAAAGGGGGGGAATTGTTGAGAAGACAATCTAGGGACAGGAAGTGTAAAAGAGGGAAAGATGAAGAAAAGGATGAGATGACTGACATGTTGTGTGGTGTGGATGCAGTGGTTCGAGAGAGGCGTTTGAAGGTGTTGGAGGTGACAATAACAGCTATGAATGGGGAGGATCATGAGGTATTGGAACGAGCTGGTTTGTTGCACATGTTGGGATACCTGACTGTCAGAGTGCATTGAGTGATGTTGACAGCCCTTATAGAGCAATGAAGCTTAGTGACCTCAACATTCCACCTCCTGATAGGGGAGATGACCATCACTCTTGAGGACGTGTGGAGGATTCTACAACTACCTATAGCAAGCTGCCTGGTGAGCGAGATGAGATCAGAGGGTGAGGCGCTACCACTATACCTTTGCAAATTGATTAGCAAATTGATTAGCAAACTGGTTATACCAGACAAGAGTGGACACTTCTGCAGCCTTTGGTTCATGGAGATCATTAGGCACACCATGGAGTAGAGGGAGGGGGAGTTCGCATGGGGTCCATGCGTGTTGGCCCAGCTATACAAGTATATGCATGTAGTGTGCTATCGAGGGGGACTCACCGTGACATAGGTGATGCTGTTACAGGTATGGGTCTGGGAGCACATTAGTGTGGTCGAGCCAAGAGTTGACAAGAGGGGTGCAGGATCTGACACTACCAGTGGCATACTAGTATGGGACAAAGTACGGCTGGGTATGGCATTATCAAAGCTTCAGTAATCTAGATAGATGGAGGAGGACGTTGGATGATCTATAGGAGGATCAGATAATGTGGAGGACTTACATGGAGTGGCGGTTCGCCAGATGGAGAGATGAGGAGAGACATAAAGGATATTTATGTGTAGTATTTTATATAGTCAGGAGAGAGCCCTATATAGTAGAGTTACATAGGGCAGATCGAGTGACAAGACAATTCAGGTTTGAGTAGGAAATTTCTCGCAGACTAGAGAGATTCAAACGTCTCACACGAGAGCGACCATGGGGGGAGCATATTATGACCAAGTTTGTGAGACAGTAGTGGGAGGAGCTGCAACAGGTACCCTATCCGAGTAGGAGAGGAGAGAGAGCATATGCAGGGGTGACAGTGAGATTCACCGTGTGGTTTTTCTGTCACCGACCTGCACAGATTACTCTAGTGGAGCCAATTACAGAGGCACTTGGCTTTGGGCCAGAGGATGAGTTGAGACTAGTGGGACAGAGGAGGGGGAGGAGACAGCGAAGGAAAGGGTAGGAGGTGGTTGAGGAAGGAGGTCAACAAGGGAGAGGATAGGAGGAGACCAAGGCAAGAGGTCAGTAGAGGAGGGTGAGGAGGAGACAGCAGAGGAGAGACCAGGAGGAGGCTGAGGTAGAGGAGGAGAGGGACGAGCCACAAGTGGAGGTGATGGAGGTAGAAACTCCTGAGATTGACCCATTGGCTATGGTACCGTATGTACCACCACCAAAGGACCTGGTCGTACTGTTGAGATGGGTCATGGTGAGACTGCAAATCACCGAGCAGATACTTAAGGATGCAGAGGCTGTGAGGACAAGACTAGAGGACAAGGTGAGCATGTTACATTCGAAGGTGACTAGGGTGCGAGTAGAGGGGTGGAGGGACTATAGGATCCTAGCAGATGAGGCATCGCGGTGCATGGAAGAGATACAGGTGGAGAGGGATGGGCTGCAAGCCGAGCTAAGCCAGTTATGAGTAGAAGTGACTCAACTTGAGGGAAAGGTGTCCAGAGAGCATGAGGAGGGGGTGGAGGCAAGATGGGAGCGAGACAAGCTATAGGAAGAGGTTACTATACTATAGGTCAAGGGATAGCGGGAACCCAGAGTGACAAACTAGGTATTGGCGAAGACCCTAGCGAAGGCAGAGAGAGACCTGGATTATTTGAGACAGGTGGAGGGGTTGTTGAGGGAGAGGATAGAGATGAGTCGAGAGATAGATGAGCTTTGTGACAAAGTCGAGGTGGCAGATCAGATAGTTGGAGAGATGGGGTTGATGTAGAAGAGAGAGGAGACTATGAGGGGCCAGATACAAACCCTACAAATAGAGAGAGATGCAACACAGACATAGGTGTAGACCCTGCAGGATGAGAGGGAGACAGCAAAGGTATGAGTATAGATAGTGGAGGGAGAGAGGGATGCAGCATGGGCATAGATGCAGGTCATGTAGGGTGATGAGAGTGGGACAAGGTCATAGGCACAGGTACATTCCATTGAGGAGGAGAGGGACAGAGTGATAGAGCAGGTGTCCCAGTTACAGGCGGAGGTGGGTTAGTTGCGACTAGCATAGGATGTGTGGGGACAGGAGAGGAGATCCATATGCAGATTTTGAGACAAGTACAGGGCAGAGCAAGACTCAACCAGGTGTCAGGCGATAGAGTGAGATGAGTACATGAGGGAGGATAGCTACTATATGGTGGCCTATTACACAACAGTACCATATCAGGAATGGCATGTACCTCCCTACGTTCAAGCAGTGCCACAAATGCCAGCACCGTCCTATTTAGCAAGGACACACCCGCAGATTCAACAGCTATCAAGAGACCCCTCCACAAAGAGGGTCAGTGCCAGACTCACCACAGAGGTCAGATGCGAGCAGCTCACAGTAGGGAGGACAGAGGATAGAGGACAGGACACAGGTTTTTGACAAGTGTAGGATAGGTGGACAGTATAAAGCAATAGAGATTTCATTTGATTCAAAGCCTTGTACTTGTATTTTATTCGATGATTATGGATATGCATTGATGTATATGTATTTTGAGGAGATGATAGACATTATGATGGACATTTTATTTTGATACTTATATGATATGCGATAGCCCTTATTGACAATATGTTATGTTTATGTGATGGATGATTATTTATGCAAATTTGTATGTTTATAATGTTATCATGGATTATCATTATGATGTTTTATATTTATGCCTATGTGGATGACATGTATGAATTGTATTATGCCTAACATTTGGTGATTGCAGGATGTGATGAATGAGTTATGACATTATATGATCCCACAATAGTGGTTTACAATTTTTGGCCAAACTGGACACTGAAATAAATTTTTTTAACTAAATCTTTACTTTCGGGCACCTATAGTGGCTAAACCGTGAGGAATTTGAAAATGATGCAAACTAGAGTTTCATGAAATTTTGTCTGTAGATTCTAAATATATTTTTTTCAAAATTTTGGAATCGAGATTACACTTCTTTTCCATCTCCCTCAAAACTAGTTTTTTCAAAAAACACCATTTTTAAAAGTGGCTATTTCGCCATTATATTATAACCTTTTTTTTTCCATGAAGGATAAAATTCTAATTATTTTGAATTTAGATTTTTAACTCCGATATCTAGTGCTCACTTGGTAGATATTTTCTATTAGATATTTTTCTTTGTCAAGTTTAGGAAATCAAATAGGTACAATTAGGACATAGATGCGTCGTATAATGTGTAACTTTTTTGGTGTATAAAAGTCAATTTTATTTTTTTTGTTGGATCAAGGACTTCAATTTATGGTACACTCATATTTTTCAAAAAAAAAATTGATAATCTACTATTTTTCCACATGTGCAGAACAGAGAGCTTGATTTTTGCTGAAAAACCTACATTCACAAGAAATAAATAAAAATATATAATAATTAAATTAAATTTATTTAAAATTATACTTTTTGGGAAGCTTATAATAAGGACTACATACTTCAAAAAAAAATTAAATGAATTCATTTGATCCCCCCAAAAGGTAAATCAAAAGTGGTTTTTTATAAGCATTTTGATAGGTGTAAAGGAGACTCTGTTATAGGTATGGTTTAAAACTAGCGGGGCTCT
>VDFB02059956.1:0-38227 GCA_007258455.2 Sequoia sempervirens
CGAATGTGGGATAAATACGTAGTTTTATGGGGCTAGCAGGTTATTATAGGTGATTTGTGTAGGTATTTTTGAAGATAGGCTTTCCTATCACCTCCCTTTAGAGGAAAGGAAAGAGATTTGTGTGGTCAAAGAAGTGTGAAGTAGCATTTCAAGATCTTAAGGGGAAACTGACCAATGCACCAATACTTGTGATACCAGATTTGATTGGGGACTTTGCAATTTATACAGATGCATCGTTGGAAGGTTTAGGTGTAGTATTGATGCAGGAGGGTCACGTTATTGTGTATTAGTAATGGAAAATAAAATACCATGAGCTAAATTATCCTACACATGATCTTGAGTTAGCAATAGTGGTTCATGCATTGACAAGATGGAGACATTTCCTTCTTGGCCATAGGTTTGAGTTGCATAGTGATCTCAGAAGTCTCTAATAGATTTTCATGTAACCCAACCTTAATGCTAGACAAAGGTGTTGGATGGAGTTTCTCTGTGAATATGACTTCATTGTGAAGTATATCCAAGGAAAAGAGAATGTTGTAGCAAATTCACTTAGAAGGAGGAGGCATGAGATATCTGATTTGACTCTTGTTGTAGATTTGCAAAGTTAGATTCTTTCTGCCCTTCCAGCAGATAGTTGGTATCAGGAGGTTAAGACAGGGATTAAAGTAGGAAAACCCCTTAAGGGTAGATATTCAGGTTATTCTCTAGATTCATATGAGGTATTGAGACACATGGGACACATGTACATTCCTTCATCAGGTGATCTTTGCAACTTGGTCATGATTGAAGCACATCATGCACCTTATTCAGCCCATCCTAGGGTGAAGAAGATGTATGCAGATCTATGTTAGTTATATTTTTGGCCAGGGATGAAATGCGATATTGTGGATTATGTGTCATGATGTCTTCAGTGTCAGTGGGTAAAGGTTGAATACCAACATCTAGCAGGACTATTGCAACCGCATTTAGTACCGGAGTGGAAGTGGGATATTATCTCATTGGATTTCATTATTGGTTTAGCCAACTCTTCGTGATGATATGATGCAATTATGGTAATAGTTGATAGGTTGATGAAGGTGGCACACTTCTCACCTATTCACTCTTCTTATACTGCATCGTTCATAGCTAGAGTGTTCATGGAGGAAATAGTAAGGCTACATGGTATTCCACGTTGGACTATTTCTAATAGGGATCCAGTGTTCACCTCAGGTATTTGGACTTCATTACAGCATGCGATGGGGACACAATTGAACTTTAGTTCAGCTTACCACCTAGAGATAGATGGACAAACTAAGAGGGTTAATCAGATCCTTGAGGACATGTTACGTATGTATGTAATGGATGAATAGACACAATGGGAAGATTATCTCTATTTCGTAGAGTTTGCATACAATAATGGATTTCAGAGTTCTATCGACATGCCGACATGCCTCCTTTCCAAGCATTGTATGGGCGACCATGTCGCACTCCCCTAAGTTGGGATCAACTTGAGGACAAAGTGACTTTGGGCCTAGAGATGTTGCAAGAAATGGAGCAATAGGTGGATAGGATTAGAGAGCACTTGGTGGTAGTGCAAGATAGGAAAAAGAAGTATGCAGATGTGCATAGAGTAGATCGTTAGTTTTTTGTGGGTGATAGAGTCTTCTTGTAGGTGCATTTTCAAAATAGTCCCATCTATTATGGGAAGGGCTCTAAGTTGGCACCTCACTTTGTCGAACCCTTCAAGATAGTCAAGAAGATTGGTGCAGTTGCTTACCGTCTCACATTATTGCCTAGTCTCTAGCATATTCACGATGTTTTTCATATTTCAGTTCTTCAGCCATACCATCCAAACATTTCTCATGTACTTGATTGGAATGCATTATAGGTAGAGGAAGGGCAGCTGGCTTTGGAGCCTGTGGCCATGGTAGAGTGCAAAAATATCACTCTTTGAGGGTGAGATATTGATCAGGTTAGGGTCCAGTGGGATCCTAGGGATGGCACGTCATCCACTTGGGAAGATGTAGCTAAGATGAGGGAGTTTTATCCCTATTTTCTTGTAGGCTTCCAGGAGTAAGCCCTAATCCTACGGGGGAGGATGTAGTACCCCTCCATTTTTCTCTTTGATTGAACAGTTTTTGGCTATGTATGTTTCATTTTTGTTAGTACCTTGACTATGTATTGGGTTCCTTTTTATTGCAACTGTTGAGCGATGGGTATGGAATATTTTGATGTAATAATATTTTAATTTGATGTTATCATTATGAAATATGTTGAATTAGTGTAGTTGATATTTAATTAATCATGATTATGCTTTATTATATTAATGATGTTAGACTCATCAGTTAGAAATTCTATATTGGTGAAGGAGACGGGATTGTATCACTCGCTTGTGAGTGCCTTACGATTCCAATATTTTCCCCTTCACTGTGTGCTTTAATATATCTGATATATGCATTTTTGACATACTCTTTATTTGTAGGTTGATAGGTATAGGACATTGACTCCACCTAGTTTCACAAGTTTGAGCGTGTCCATTGACAAATGGTAAATGATTGGGAGATAGTAGCTAGGTTTTCATTGGTTTTCATTGCCAAGTCATCATCCTAGTCATAGTTTGTCCTCGGGTTTAGTGGTTTTGGTTTGGTTCATTCCTCCTTGGTTAACTATTTTTTTTCTTATTTTAAAGGTTTAAATGGTGGATATGGTTAAAATGATGATTTAACATATCTAGTTTAAATATTGAAATGTTATGTATTTTATTGATTAATTTAATTTAATTAATAAAATAAAATAATATTGGATTAGATTTAATTATTGATTAATTAAGTTAATATTGGTAAATTAAGTTCAGTTAAGTTTTTTGGTATTATGGATATTTAGATTTAAATTTGAAAATGGAAATATGTTTCAAAATTCACTTTTTGAAAATTGTAAAGTAAAATAATATGTTTTCAAAATTTTGAATTCTTTTTGATAAAAGAATTTTTAAATGCATAGAAATTTCATTTGGAAAATAATTTAATTTTTAAATTCAAAAAATGAAATATCTCCAAATATTTAATAAATTTTATTTGAGATATTTATTTTAAATTTTTAATTCAAAAAATGAAATATCTTCTTATTTTAAAATATTTAATATGAGATAATATTTTAAATTTTTAATTCAAAAAATGAAATATCTCTAAATTGCATTATAATAATATATGAGATATTATTTTTAAGAATTTAAAATTTGTTGGAAAACTCTATTTTAGCAAATTGAATTTCATAAATTGAGAGATTGCAATATTGGAGGATTGATATTTTGGGGAAGTTCTATTTGAGCATTGTCCATTTCATATTATTGGAATTTTGGAATTTTGGTGGAGAGTTTTGGCTATTGGTTGATTTGGATTTTAAAGAACAGATTTGGAATCACCATTGTTAAGTCCTCAAGCTTTGGGAGAGAACACTAGGTTCTTCTTTATTTATGTTTTCATTTTGAAATATGTTTCAATTTCATTTTTGTTGTTGGAAATCTATTAAATGCTATTTAGATGTAATGAAAACCCATGTGAAATGAATTCATTTTTAGTTTCAATGAAAACTATCTTAAATTTTGTTGCTAAAATTGAAAACAAAACATTGTTGAAATTTTAGAAGTGGAAACAAAATTAAAATTGAAAACAAAACATGAAATAGAAAGAAAAACAAGAATCAAACCATAGAGAATAGGGAAAATAAAAAAATAAAAAAAAATTATGTTATGAGCTAGCAAATTAGAACTTCTGCTTGCAAATGATTTGGCTATATATTTTGTTTGGAGTTGCACAACTTCATTGATAAACAGTGAGAATTAAGAATATATATATATATATATATATATATATATATATATATATATATATATATATATATATATATATATATATATATATATATATATATATATACATATATATATATATATATATATATATATATATATATATATATATAATCTGTGTATATATATGCATATATATATATATATGATATCTAGTTTTGGTTTTGAATTTAATTCTAGAAAAAAAAAAATTAAAAAATTTTGCTACACATAAATTTTGTGTTTTTCATGTATTAGTTATTTTTACCAGTAAATATATAACTATTTTAATATATATATATATAAAATCATGTATGTATTTTGGGAGGGCGGTAGCCTATGGCTGCACAACCTAGCGCCAATGGGGGAGCGCTATCATTGGTAGCGCAACCTCCTTAATGGAGGATGGGCACTACAATTGGTAGTGCAACCTCCATAAAGGAGGTTCGGCGTAGCCAATGGGTATGCCCTCCTCCCATATGGGGGCCGCAGCCCCAAACAAACCAAAGGTTTGTTTTAATATTTTAATTTTAAGTTTATATATATATATATATATATATTATTTTATTATATAAATAATTTGTTTTATTTTAATATATAATTAATTATTTAAATATATAATTTATATATATATATTATATATATAATATGTATATATTATATATGTATATATATGTAATGTATATATAATATATATTTAAATAAATTAATTAGTGATTTAAGGTTATAGATTAATTAAAGAGTTAATAATACATTTTGAAGTGATATATCTACATTTAATGTATATAAATTATATATATTTAATATAAGTGTATCTTCGAATAGCTGATTTTAGATTAAATATTTTAGTATAATTAAAATAATGATTGTTTTATTTTAATTAAATGATTTATTTTAAAGATTGTATTTAATCAGTTAGTAAGATTGAATTAGAAAATTAAATGATTTCTTTAAATTATGCAATAATTATCTAAGTGAATGAATTTTCTATTTCGAGTATGTACATAGTAAATGAGTTAATTAATGCACCACGATAATTGAATGAATTAGATTTACAAAATCCTAATATTACTTTTTATTTGTTAAGAATTGTCTAAAATTCTTCATTATCATGTGTGGAGTTCAAACATTAGTGAGGCAAAGGAGTCATTGTATATGTAAGTCTTTAGGATGGTTGTTTTAATTTTGAGTACAGGTTGTCGTAATTGTAGTCAACCTTTGGGTACCTTGGGTAGTGCGTCTAAACATATCCAAAATTATACACAATTAATGTGAACGAGATGTATAGACTTGATGTCTGGTCTAGGAGTCATTCTCCTTAGATCGCACATGTGTACCCTTGAGTGTGGAGTTGTTCCACATGTCTTAGAAGAGTGGCTTGCAATGAGGGTTGACACATAGAGTGGTGTCAGGATAACTCTTAGCAAGTTAGCTAATTAAGTGATAACTTAACAAACTCTTAGAAGCTTAGGTTGCATCAAACACTAAACAATTTTAATTGTGCCTCGCTTATGGACCCAAGGGCTTGTATAGACTAGGGATGAGACAAGAAGGCCTGGAATGGAAAAGTCATCTATCTTATCTTCACGAGTGAGCATGGGTGCTAGGATTCGGTAGAGGCCACTAGGGAAACCCATAGTGGGGGTTGGAGCCTAGGAAGATTCCTAGAGGATATCCCTTGACAAACTATGTGATGACACTCTTTCTAAGTCAATGGTTTGTATTTGGTTATGTGAGTTTGGTCTTCATGACATTCTCGATCTGTTTTATTTCTGGAAGCAATGTGACTTATGTCAATGATGTTAGAGTCATACTTGAGTTGTTTATATGGCCATTTAGTTCATATGATTGGTTGTGTCAGTGCAAGTTAGCCTATGTCTAGAGATAGATGGTCTTGCCTAGGATTCCTTGTTACTATCTCCTAGCATGGGGGGTGAGCCTTTGGGTATTATGTGGCTGGGAGTAATGTGCATTTTAGTCTGTTTGGTTGTCTTCTAGTTCATGTGGATGAGTTTTTAGGTTGGAGAGCTCGTGGGATCCAGATCTTTCATGCTTTATTCCTTTCTGTTACAAATGTAATTTATTACCCCTCTTTGTATCAAGGTGGAAGATTTAAATTGTAACTTTGGACATTGGAATTGCCTCATTTGGGGAATGAGTGTTGTAATCATATTGTAATTCATTTTATTAAAATTATTTGGAATCACATATACCTTTGATGTAATTTATATCTTGTATGCAATGTATGTGCAAAAGTAATTAAAGGTTATGTTTTTATTCATGTAACTTGTTGGGTTTAAATAATCTTAGTCTTGTAACCTTAGGGAATGTTGGAAATAGTTAGTAAACTTACTTATTATTTGTACTTAAACAAAAAAAAATTATTACATTTGACTATTAATTTACAACTTTCCCTTGGGTTGCGTGATGGGGCATTATATCAAGTCACCCACAGGGTGAGAAGGGCCAAGAAGAAGTAAGATACATACGCTAGTCGGTATGCACTCACAAACACAAAAGTGGCTATGGGGAAAATTCATGCGACTAGTTGGGATTCTTTCTCAACCATTTCAAAGTTATACCTCTTGATGACTTTAACAAAGCACCACAAAGAAAAATGATTTTTTGAGCTCTATGAATTAAGAAAAACTTTGTATGCAAGAAACTCATAGACATTGTTAATGTAGAAAAATGTAAGGATTGTTCAAAGGGATTTTTCTTTGTTCGTGCAATGTCCAATCTTAAGAAACATTATACCCGATGTATACAAGAGAGGAAAAAGTGCAAGGTCTCATCCTAGGGAACATTGTACCTAATGCTTTCAAGAGAGGAAATTGCAAGAAAAATAAAATGGCACAATGAAATGTGAGTGGTAGTCTATTGCCCCACTTTAAAGCAGTTGTGAGCACCCACACTGAGAGCATTTTCTTTAAAGTAGAAGAGAAACAAAGACATGAGGGCTGATGTGGAAAGCCCTATGGCAAGTCATATGTTTCGAAGTTAGGTTGCATCATGAAGAAGATAATTATGTCGTATGTGAGCCAACTTAAGGTATACCCTGCACATCCCAAGCTTGTGCTTATGTATTCATCAAAATTCAATGACTAGCCAAAAGAAGGCAACCACAAGTGACATACGATTACAAGGCTATCAAATCCCTTGGCCCCACTTAGTAAAGGTGATTTGAAAGGATTGATGAGATGCATGCTAGAGTGAAAATCAATAGAAATTAAAGGAATTAGATGTCCCCCACATAGGGAAGTATACCAAACACCTAAAAATGTTGTATTTTACAACTCAAAGCATGGAATTCATTAGTGAAGTGACCATGAACTTTGTGATATTTTCAAAATTAAGTCTTATCATAACATTTCTTGCAAGTTCTAGGAGGGAGGGTGATCACATGATCTTGGAGGAGTGTCAAAAAGATACCTTCTTCATCAATGTGAGAAGGTGGTCATGTGGTTTGTTTCAAAGATTCATATTGCTTAGTAGTATATTCCATACCTTCACAAGTGTCACTAGATTGTGAGATTTTATTCTTTCCTTTAGAGGAAGGTATAAAATCTAATGAATTCAAATCATGAACATTTTGTGAGATGGCATTGACATTAAGTGAAGGTGTAGTCATGTGTTGCATACTTGATGAAAGATGATTTTTAAGACCACGATTTGTTAAGGATGAGTTAGAAGGGTGTTGTTTGATATTTTTGATGGATGGTGGAGGTTTAATAGGAAAATAACTAAGCCCATGAGTGGTTTGTTGTGTGAGGGTCTCTATAGGATTGTGGATACCTTCTTCATTAGCACCACATCCTTTTCCATTATATCTAAGCCTTTTCATAAACTCAAAACCTTTTCCATAAATCTTTTACATGGCTTTTGGATTGGGTGGTTATTCGTTATTGTGTTTGTCAAAGGTGGTTGTGTATTTTATTTCTTTGTATAAAATGGTTGAGCTAGATTTTTTCAAAAGGTCTTCCAAAGTTGGTGTTGATATGGTTGTTGTGTCATTTTCTATTCTCAAATATTTGTGGATAATTTTGTATTTACCCATGAAGGTATCCTCAAAATTCAAGGAACCCCAATCATCTTCTAATAATGATGTGTGAAATTAAAGGTTGTGGTCAGTTTGTTGTGTAGATTCTACTTGTATGGTTGGTGTTGATGTGTTCAAGGGGTTCTCTTTGGTATTGGAAAATTGTAAAACACTATAAGGTTGAGGGTCAATGTCAAGGGTGTAGAAATTTTTATTGTAAATGTATTTCATTTTGTGATGACAAGTGGAGGGAACAACATTCATGGAATGAATCCACTATCTACCTAAGATAAGATTACATGAAATTTCATAAGGGATGAAATAGATTGGTGTATTTAAGGTGACCACTCCAACTGTAAGAGGCATAATGATCACCTTGAGTGATTACTTTGTGACATTTTCAAATCCCTTAATATAGAGAGAGTTAGGTTGAATGGTGGATCTATGAATGTTGAGACTATCCAAAAGACACACTACACACATTAAGAGTAGAACCATTGTCTATAAGAGTTCTCTTTATGCCACTTGTTTTGTATTGAGGGATGATCATGAAAGCTTCATTTTGTTTTTGAAAATCCAAAGAGGGGAGATCATGTTTATGGATTAAAGTTTCCACTTCATTTGCATTTGTAATATTAGGAGCTACAATTTTTTGTAAGGTTGTTTGAAGAATAGTGTTGTAATTTGGTGAATTGTGAAGTAAATCCCAAAGGGAAATTTTTGTAGGAATATTCTTTAGCTATTCAACAAGATCATACTCCTTTGTCAGTAGGATATAATGAGGAGCACTAGGGGGATTTGGTAAAGCAAAGAGGTTGGTGCTGTTGTGGTGAGTTACCGATTATTGCGAGTGTTATATGTATGGGCAACAATATCATCACTAGATTGTTGCAATACATTAGAGGGATGAAGGGATTATGAAGGTGATTAAAGGGTAAGTTTAGTTTTATTGGAAGGATGAAGTGGATACGAGGGGGGGTAAAGGGTAAGTTTGGGTTTATTGGAAGGATAATGTGGATGTAAAGGTGGGTAGATGGTAAGTTTAGGTCTATTGGAAGGATTAAGCAGATGTAAAGGTGGGTAGAGAATGAGTTTAGGTTGATTATAAGGATGAAGTGGATGTGAAGGTGGGTAGAGAATGAGTTTAGGTTTTTTTTTATGTCCCACAGGGTATGTATGTGGTCCATTGATCGACGAGGATCTAATGGATGCTTGTGCATTTATAATGTCAATAGTCTTGGTTGGATGTATCTCTAAGGGATGGCAATAGAGAACCACATGTTTATCTAAGGAAGATACATTATTAATGTTGTCATTTTTTAGCACCATGATATTCTCCCTAGAAGGAGAGCATTTAGAAGAATAACAAACCACATATTATTGAGAATTAGGGCTATGGTACTCCAAAATGACTTCATCACCAATAGGGGAATGATCAATGATGGAAGTGTGGAGAGGGAAATGATTAGGAGAAGATGTTAATTGAGTGTCTATTGTTTGTAAATTCTCATTCTCTTGTGCTATATGTTCTACTTGACTAGGAGAGCTTGTAATATGTTCATCCAAGTTTGAAGTGTGTAAAGTAGCTTCATCACAAGTGAGGGAGGCATCAAGAGAAGGATTACTATGGTGTTCAAATAGATTATCCCAAAGGGCAGGAGTATTAGGGAAGGGAGTGTCAAGATACTCATGACTCTTAGTAGGAATTTCTTCTAATACCAACCTATCCTCTTGACATCAAGGAGGGATATTAGGAGAAGTTTCTATGTTTTCATCATCTTGGTTGCAAACATCCTCTGAAGAGGAATAAGAATATGTACAATCAAGAATTGCAATGCTTGTAACTTCTTTCACCAAAATTCCTTTGTCACTAATAGGAGAGGTATTGGGAGAAGAACAAGCATGCGTGTTATGATTGTCTACACTTCCATTCACACTAATGGGAAATGTAAGATTAAGGATTGTACCAATGGTTTGATCATGTTTCTTAAAGTCCTTATTGTGGCAATCTAAAGTGAACGAATAAGAGGGAATGTTGTACTTATACAATCCACTATTAACAAAATAAAATCATATATTTTGAAGGAAAACATGTTATAATGAAAAGGAAAGAAAGCACAATGTAATGATTTATAAGGAAATGCAATTTTTCAATTTTGAAGTAAGCTATTTTTTTGTTCACGCAATGCAACAATCTGAAAATTAAATGTTGTGAATGAAAAAGTGAAATTAAAAAATGGATGAAATGAGCTAATTTAGGTGAAATGTAGTGAAATATATGCTACAAAAATGCAACTGACTTCTATATATAAGTTAAGATGCCAAACTAAAACTTGGAAACAAATTTTTGAGGTTTGGAAAATGTTGTTTCAGGTGTGAGAAGGGACTGATTTTCCCAAGGTGGTGAATGAGTCCCAATATGAACCTTTTTTTTTTTCTTTTTCAAAAAGTAATTTTAGACTGATTTTTATGAATTTGGAGAGCCAATACATAGACTTAAATGAAAAATTCAGAATTTCAACAAATCTAAATGAATTTAGATAATACTAATGCAATCTAAATACACATTCTATGAATGCAAGATCCAACACCTAGCATGCAAATGAATCAAGAAAATCCTAATGCAAGCTACATAAATAATGAAAGACAAGATAGAAGTATTTTGAATTATCAAGTTTACCAAAATGTGACATAGATTTTGGGACCCTAAATGCTTACTCTCTTCCTAAGGTTTTTCACCTAGAAAGAGAGATTTAAGCCCAAAATGTTTATGTAACAGTCAAATTAGGATGTATGCAATGTGATATCATATAAATGGCATGATCTAAGTGTTGCTAAACTATGAATTGATCAAACATGCATGCAAAATCTAAGAATTATGACTTGTTTGAACACACATTGTGATATGCAAAAATGAACTAGAAATTAATGAAACTAAAAGTGTGCACTTGAGACATATATGAGGACTAGAAATTACTTTTGAAATGCTGATGATGTTGAAATTTAGGCCTAGAGGGACTCATTTTCCATTGTGGGTGAATCAGTCCCAATTCTGTAAAACTAAACTAGAGCCTATTTCTAAAAAAAGGGTGCTCAAAAATGTAAAAATCATAAAATTGACCTTGGGGTGGGACTCATTTTTCACCCTTAGTGAGTGAGTCCACTTTTGAATTTTTTATTTTTCAAAACTGGATTTTGAGGCTTCTAATTTGTACTTTGATGCCCTAAAAGTGTCTGCTTCCAAAACTCTTGTTTATGGGTCTGAAAAATTATTTTTGTTGATATTTTGACTTGATGAATAAGGATAATACTTTAAAAAACTTTAAACTTGATCTTCAATGATTCATAAGCTTCCAAGAGTCCTAAATCTACAAAAACACAAGAAGAGAGACATGTTGAATGTTAGGGCATGGGGGTTTGCCTTGGTCAAACCCCATTTAGGAAATTAAGCCAAATTGATGAAATAAAGGAATGAAACATGTAACAATGGAATGTATTACCTTACAATGATGATTAATCTTGGATATCTATAGCATAACATGTAGAATTAGTGCTTGATTGTCCTTAGAAGGTCAATTGAAGACTTGCAATGAAAAATCCCTAGTTTACTTGAGTTGTAACAAAAGATAGATGAAGAATGTATGCTTGGATTGATTAGAGAGATTGATAGATGTAAAATGAGGATAAAAAAACTTATTAATACAAACTTGTGCCTTATTACCCATTCATACCTCATCACGGGCTGAAATGAAGTGATTTTTAAATAAAAAATCGGAAGGAATTTTAAAATATTTTGAAATTAGACCCAAGAAGGACTTGTTCGCCACCCATGGTGAATACGTCCCACCTTGGACTCAAAAGTGGGTGTTAGGAATTAACCTACATTTAATATTGTTTTTCAGGTCTACATCGAAAAAAATACTTAATTAAGTCATGTGAGGGCATAAAGGTAGTCAAATAAGTCATAAGGAAGGTATAAATAAGGAGATGTGCATAGGAGAGCATGAAAGTTTGTTATAACACTTTACATCACTTAAAAATAGGACTTGATGATGAAATAAAAAGGAATATTTAAATGAATTATAATAAAAATTGTCTAGAAAAGTGTAGAAATTTCTTACAACACTTCAGAACATCTTCACAAGACATCATTAAAATAATTTTATTTGATTTTCAAGGGTCGAAGACCTAGTGTGGATGCATAAAATAATTCACAACACTAGATTAAGATCCTGTTTTAGTCAATGAAATCATGAAATAATCCATATCAAGCAAAGGGTCCAATTTTCTACGGCACAAGAGGTTCTTCAAGATCTATAATAAAATGCCACATGGATCCAAATTGACCAATCCTACAGTTATGAGTATTGTTATTAAGTCCTTTGATCCAATAATGGGATATGAGATGAGAAATAGGTGCACTAGAAGTTTGATTGAAGCACAAAAGGTAGTGTTAACCATTGAAAATAATAGTAAGGTTGCAGGCATGACTGAGAAATGGTACAACTTTAGGATCCTACTGGAAAGATGGAAAACCAGTGGTAAGATCAAATTGGAAGGAGACTCTTGATCATTTGAAGAAGCATGGGGCCTAATCACTAGAAACTACACCATGGTATTCACCTTCCCATAGACCCCATGACCTTGAAAAATGTGTAATAGCTTAGGATTTCCAAGATGAATGGCCACAAGAGAAAGACATGGATAGTCACACCGTGAACATGCTAAGATGGAGGTCTACTCAAAATGAGGAAGTATACTCCTCTTCTCAAGAGGGATATGAATACAATATGGACAATGACAAATATAATGTGAATATGGAGCAAGAGGTGTTTTTGATCGAGAAGAAAACCCATAGGAGGTGGCATGCACATACAATGGAACACCTTAGTTTCAGCTGAGAACTCCAACATAGGAAGAAAAAAGGCTATCACGGAAAACATTATAGCTGAGTCAAAAGGGAGGAGATATAATTTGAGTATTAAAAACACAGAGGTGTTGGATTTTATGGTTGTGTTGCTGATATGTGGTTGTCATTGATGTCAGCACTATTAGCATTATTGTATTAAAGGTTGTATATGTCAAGGATATTGAGAAAATTGTTAAAGAAAGTGTAACAGGTTCCTAGTGGAACAGTGAAGGTAATGAAGGTGTCTTGCTTAGTATGTTGAAGATCAACTGTTGTGGACTAAAATATTTATTTTTGAGACTATCTAGTCTACCCACTAGAAGTTTCAGAGGTCCACATGAAGATTTGATCATGTTATGAACAGTTATGCTCTGGCAGTGTTTCTGTGGTTTATGTAAGTACTCCTAATTGAATTTTATGTAATTATGGTAATATTATTTGTTGTGGATGCCTCTCTATTAGTATTTTGATGCTTTTGGATACCTATAGATCATTCTATACCCTTTTTGTACGTCTATTTTGATCGATGTGCTTGTGGTTGAATATTTTTCTCATGTGTGTTTAGGTTTTCATGTTCTTGGCTGACATGATAGATGTAATGTGTTGCAGATCCTTGGAGACTTAAATTTAAATGTTTGGAATGCTCAAGGATATTGTTTTGGGTCATATCATAATATTAGCCAATGGTGGTTTATTTGAATTAAAAATTTATTTATAAATTTGGGCTGACATTGTAAATATGTTTTATATTTTGGCCAATGAAGTTGTCAATGTAAATCTAGGTTGTGGATATATAAGAGTAGTTTTTTTGGTGAACTTCGTGTGTGTGAAAGTGAGGAATAGCTAGAGAAAGTACAAGTGAGTGAATAGTGATCTATTCATTCGATTGTAGAGAAGAGTGTGAAGAAGTTTGAGCAAAGAGTGAAGTATTTCTATGCTTAACTGGAACTGTACAAGCTTTTGCAAAATCTATTTTCTCAATTCATGCCCTATGAATCTAATTTTAATTTATATGTATTCCTTGGGTAGTGATCCCTCTTGTATTTGATCAGTGATATCTAGGCAGTGTATCTGAATGCATGTGCATTCCCATTAATTTTAACAAGGTACAATATTGTGGACTAACATGAACCACAATTTTTCCCCTAATAGGGTTTCTGTGTAAAAATCTTGGTGTTCTCTATGTTTCTAATGTTTTGATTTTTATGGTCTATTATTCAAGCATTAGATCTAAAATTGGGCTAAGTTAAGTTTGAGTTAATATTGAAAAGTTTAAATATTTTTTGATAACCAATACACCCCCGTCTTAGTTGTCTATCCTTTTTTTCCAACAATTGGTATCAAATCAAGTTCCTTTGAAGAATTTTAAAATCTTGAGGTGATCTGAGATGCAATCATACAAGAAGGTTAGACCTAAATTTGATGGAACAAACTACTCATTGTGGAAATCCAAGATGGAATGTCATTTGAGATGTATTGGTGAACCCTTCTAGAAGATTACAAAGAATATATATGTTATTCCTTAGAATGGTCCTTCCACTCCTGATGAGATTAAAGAGGATGAGAATAACATCAGGGCTATTGAAGCTTTGTTGAGTGCTCTAACGGATTCAAAAATGACAAATGTGATGGATCTGAAGACAACTCATGAGATTTCGATGAAGTTGGAAACTTTGTATGAAGGATATGCACATGTGAAGATGGCTAAGCTATAGAGTTTGAAAGACAAGTATGAAAATTTGAAGATGGGTGAAGATGAAAATATTTCTTCTTTTATGAAAAAAATTAAATTAGCTAGTGATGAGTATTAGATGTGTTGGTTTACCCTAGAAGAGGAAGAAATTGTAGGTAAAGTGCTCAGATCATTTCCTCCCTAATACAAAGAAAAGGCTCATGCTATTGAAGAAATAAAATCAGTGACAAATGTGACAAGAGATACACTGATTGGTAAATTTGTTGCATTTGATTTGAATGAATTTGGTGAATCTATTCCACTGGCTAAATCTATATTTAAGGTTATTGTATCTAGAAGAAACAAGCAAAGATATGATCAAGTGTTCCAGGAAGTCATTCAAGTATGAGGGAGAAATGAAATGACTTGATGATGAATAAAGAGAAGTAGAAGAGTTGGAGGCACTGATTATGAAGAAAGAAGGCAGAGGACAAGGTAAGTATAAAGGAATGTTGCCTATTCAATGTTTCTCTTGTAATAAAATAGGTCATTTTGCATCAAGGTGTCCTAAAAGAGTTCCAAGGTCTAAGCCTACAAAATCTAGATTTCAAAAGAAATGTTACTATGCTAAAGAAGGAGTGATTGATGAAGAGTCTGATAAAGAAAATGGAAATGAAGATAAATGGGTGTTCCTTGCTATCAAGAAAAATGGTCTAGTGGCTACTAAATCTGCTAAAGTTGAGAAAGCTCTTGCAGCCTAAATTGAATAAAATGATGAGTGGCTTATTGAAAATGGATCCTCACATCATATGAATGGTGACAGAAGAAAATTTGTAAGTCTAGAGAAATATGATAGTGGGGTTGTAAAACTCAGAGGTAACAATAATGGTGTGATTTGTGGTAGAGGATCTATTTTTCTTGGTGGTAAGCATAACACTGATGATGTCCTTTATGTTGAAGGCTTGAAGCACAACCTGCTGAGTGTTGGAAAGATGGTGGACAAGGGTTATGATCTTTAGTTCAAAGGTGGAAGATGTAGGATACTTGGAAGTTTTGGAAATGTAATTGCTTCAAGTAAAAATAAAAAATGTAACATTTTTCACATGAATGCTACTAGAAAAAGTTGTTTAATTTCTCAATTAGATGAAAGCTAGTTATGGCATAGGAGGTTGTGTCATGTGAATTTTGACAACATTGTCAAGGTAAGTTCCTCTCAAGCAGTTAGAGATCTACCTAAGCTACTAAAGCTTGCTAAAAAAATTTACAAATAATGTCAAATGAGAAAATAGACTAGAGTTTATTTTTGGAGCAAACACCATCATTCTACTGGAATATAGGAGCTGGTGCATACTGATCTATGTGGTCCCTCTAGAGTCAAAAGTCTTCATGGAGAAAGGTACTTTATGTCACTTATTGATGATCACTCTAGGATGATATGGGTTTATTTTTTAAGAGAAAAATGTGAAGCATTAGAGAAGTTCAAAAGTTTCAAAGCTATGGTAAAGAATGGGAAAGGTCTTAAAATAAAATGCTTAAGGTCAAATAGAGGTGGTGAGTTCACCTCTAGGGAGTTCAATTCTTTTTGTGAAGAGCATGAAATCAAAAGAGAGTTATCTACCCCTCGAACCCCTCAACAGAATGGACTTGTAGAGAGAAAGAATAGTGCAATTCTGGATGCTACTAGAACAATGATGATTGAAGGAAATGTTCCCCACATCTATTGGAGTGAAGTTGTAAGCACTATTGTATACACTTTAAACTAGGTAAATTTCATTAGTAATTTTGATAAGACTCCTTTTCAACTATGGTTTGGTTATAAGCCTATTGTTAAAATATTTCAAGATCTTTGGAAGAAAATGTTATATTAAGAGAGATAATGTCATAGCAAAGTTTGATGCAAGAAATGATGAGAAAATATTTCTAGGTTACTCTACTAAAAGTAAGGCATACTAGTGCTATAATAAACTATTGAGGAAAATTGTTGAAAGTCCAAATGTTAGAGTTGATGATGATTTTGCTAGATCATCTAGATACCGTGGATATGATTCAGATTACTAGTAAGATAGTATAGGGCAAGGGAAGAATGCACAAACACAAAATCAAATTCAAATTGTTCTGCTAAATCAAGAAAGTCAAGTAGGAGAAACAAGTTGAAGGGCAAAAGAAAGAACAAAAGAACCAAAAGTGTAAGAAAATCCTAAAGTTGTGAGGTAAGTAAGGTTGAATCATTCTAAAAATTAGATTATAAGAGATAAGAATAAAGGTGTGAAGACTAGAAGAAGAATTACATAAGAGTATTGATTGATTTTTAAGATTGAGCCTAAAGATGTCAATGAAGCTTGTAATGATGAACACTAGATGGAAGCTATGAAGGAAGAACTGATGTAGATTGAAAAGAATAATACATAGATTCTTGTTCCTAGACCTAAAGATAAAAATGTGATTGGTACTAAAAGGGTCTTTCGAACTCAGCTAAATGAACAAGGTGAAGTAGTATAGAATAAAGCAAGACTAGTATGTAAAGGGTATTCACAAATGGAAGGTATTGATTTTGAAGAAACCTTTTCCCTTGTTGCTTGAATTGAAGCTATAAGATTATTTGTTTCTTATGCTACATATAAGAACTATAAAGTCTATCAAATGAATGCGAAGTCATCTTTTCTAAATGGTGAGCTAGAAGAAGAGGTATATGTTGAAAAACTAGATGGATTTCAACTAATTGACAATAAACACATGGTTTGTTGATTGAAGAAAGCTCTATATGGACTCAAGCAAGCCCCTAGAGCTAGTATACTATACTGGATAAATATTTATTAAAGCTTGGATACAATAAACGTACTATTGAAAATACATTTTATTTCCAGTTGGATCATGACAAAGAGTTGATTATTGATGTCTCTATTGATGACATTATTTTGGAGGAGATGACAATGTATGTATGAAATTTTCTAATGAAATGAAGAATGAATTTGAAATGAGTATGATTAGAGAGATGAAGTTCTTTCTAGGATTAAAAGATACTCAATTATACAAAGAGATTTTCATATCTTAGTCAAAATATGTGAGAGAGCTATTGAAGAAGTTTGTCATGGAAGACTCAAATCCTATTGGTACAGCCATGGTAACTGGATGTAAGTTAACATAGAATGACGATTCTCCTAAGGAAAATCAAATAAGATATAGGTCAATGATTAGTGGATTGCTCTATTTAGCTCATACGAAACAAAAAATTATGAATGTTGTATGTGTGGTTTCTAGATTTTACGCTGATCCAAAAATCTCTCATGTGACTATTGTAAAGAGAATCTTCATATATCGAAAAGGAACAGCTGATTTTGGACTTTGGTAGCCTAAGGATGATGATATTACTTTGATTTCATATACTAATGTAGATTGGGTAGGAGATGTAGATGACAAGAAAAGTACTAATGGTGGTGCTTTCTTCTTAGGAAAGAAGTTGGTGTCTTGGATGAGTAGAAAGTAGAATTCTATTTCTCTATCTACTGGGTATGTGTAGGATCATGATGGGCCAAAAAGTGGCAATAATATGGGTATTTGTAGGGTATGTGGCTGATGACTTTTTTTAATCCAAAATTGACGAAACGAAAAGGGTTTTTAGAGGAGATTCTTAGATTTCCACCAATATAAATTATGCTTTAATTTGAGTTTAATAAATAATTATTACTCATTTTCTATTAGAATTGTGACTAAAGTCCTTATCGATAGGTTGATTGAAAAACATCTATAGCTTTCAAACTGTATCACATTTTTTATATCCAAAACATGTGTCACATTCTATGCTTCACATACTATAGGATTAAAAGAATAAAAATTAAATTTCATGAAGTTTTGACCAAGTTAAGGTGGTCGGACATGAGTTTTATATTTTTAAAAGTTGTAATAAAAAATTCATAATTAATATTTACTTGGAAAAATTACAAAAAAGTATGCATCACATCCAGACATGAGTCCTCTACTTATATATAAAATCTCATAAAAAAATATTATCATTTTATTATGGTTAGGGTGGTCAGACAGACACCTACTTATTTTTTCCCTAAAATTAAGTGCTATTGCATTGAAATTTCAAATTTTCACCAAATAGATTTTATTTATTTTTAAATAAAACTAGTAGTTTAGAAACTACATTCAACTTTCTACAAATTCTATTCTTACATATTTTTGAAATAATATAGATAACTTATTAAAAAATTTATGTCAAGTTTCCTAACACTAATTTTTCTAAATTTTTTGCCACTTAAGGGCCTATTTTTTCCATAATGATCCTACACATACCCTACTATTGAGGAAGAGTATATTGCTGCTGCAAATAACTATGTTCATGTAATGTGGATGAAACAGATGCTAAAAGATATTAGAGTAGTATATGATGAGCCTATTCCAGATAATATGACAACTCAAGTGCAATTAACATATTGAATAATCTGGTGCTCTACTCTAAGAAAAAACATATATCAATAAAGTTTCACTTCTTGATGTAGAAAGTGAGTGAGAAAGAAGTTAGACTAGAGTATGTTCCTACCAAAGAATAGGTTGAAGAAATTTTCACCAAGCCATTGCCGAATGATACTTTTGAGTATCTCAAAGGGATGCTAGGGGTAATTACCCCTCCTAATATGAGATAAATATACATTTTCATGTGTTAATCCATATGATTCAAAGCTATATTCTAATCAGGATTGATGTTTCCATGGTTGCTACTTAGGGGGAGTAGTCAAATGTGTAGATTTGTGGTTCAGATCTTGTATGTGGGAAGATAATTTTATCTTTTCCATTGTTGTCAATTTGGGAGAAGAGTCACATAAAAAAAAAATTCTTATCTGGGGAGAAGAAACTTATGGGGTGAAGATCTTGTTGAAGAGGTTAAGGAAGAAGAATCAAATTCTAAGGGGGAGTAAGTGTTGATTAAGAGTTGTGTTGATGGTATTTTTCACATCATGTGTTGCCATAAATTCCAAAGGGGGAGATTGTTGGATGTTGTGGTTTTCTTTCTGATATTTGGTTGTCATGGATGTCAACACTATTAGCACTATTGTCTTAGAGGCTATATATATCAAGGATATTGAGAAAATTGTTAAAGAAAGTGTTGCAGGTTCCCCATGGAACAATGAAAGTCATGAAGGTGTCTTAATTAGTACATTGAAGATCATTTCTTATCAAAAAAAGGGTTTATTGTTGAGAGTATCTAGTCTATCCACTGGAAGTTTCAAAGGTCTATGTGAAGATTTGATTGTGTTATGAATAGTTGTACTCTAACAGTGTTTTTGTGGTTTTTGTCAGTACTCCTGATTGAAGTTCATGTAATTCTAGTAATCTCATTTGTGGTGGATGCCTCTCTATTAGTGCTTGTTTCTTGTGGATGCCTCTATATCATTCTCTATCTTTGTTGTACGTCTTTGTAGATTGGTGCGCTCATGGTCAGAGACTTTTCTCATGTGTGTTCAGGTTTTCATGTTCGTAGCCAACATGATGGTTGTAATGTGTTGTGGATCCTTGGAGACATAAATTTAAATGTTTGGTGCACTCGAGGACATTGTTTTGGGTCATATCATAATATTTTTTGATGATGTTTGATTCACATTAAAAAATTATTTGTAAATTTGGGACGACATTGTAAATATGTTTTATATTTTGGTTGATGAAGTTGTTGATGTAAATCTAGGTTGCAGATATGTAAGAGTGGTTTTTTGTGTGAATTTAGTGTCTATGAAAGTGAGAAGGAGCTAGAGAAAGTGTAAGTGTGTGAAAAGTGATCTATTCATTCAATTGTAGAGTAGAGTGTGAAGAAGTTTGAGTGAAGTGTGAAGAAGTATTTTTGTGCTTAACTGGACTGTAATCAAGCTTTTGTAGAAGCTATTTTCTTGGTTCATACCCTATGGATCTAATTTAAATTGCTATGTATTCCCTGGGTAGTAATCCCTCTTGTATTTCAGTAGTTAACTCTAGGTAGTGTGCCTGAATACAAGTGCATTCCCATTAATTTTTATTATACATTTTATAGGGTATAATATCATGGACTAACATCCACCATGGTTTTTCCCCTAATAGGGTTTCCATGTAAACATATTCGTTCTTCTCAATGTTTTTGATGTGTTGATTGTTTATGGTTTATAGTTCATGCACCATATCTAAAATTGGGTTAAGTTAACTTTGAGTTAAGATTGAAAAGTTTAAACAATTTGTGACAACTGATTCATGCCCTCTCTCAGTTGTTTTTCCTTGTTTTTCCAACTAGAGATGGATCAGGGGATGCTGAGAAGCATGTGCATCAAAGAAAAAGATAAAAAAAGGAGAGTACCTCATCTAATCAGAACAAGAGTGAAGTGAAGAGACCTTAGAAAGATTCTCAAAGAGAAAATGTATACATTGAGCATGAGAAGAGAAGAGATGACAATGCCCAAAATAAAGGGGAAAGAAGTACTAAAGCTAAAAAAAATGAAAAAGGTATCATTGCCCCTTCATTTGACATGGCTCAAGCATTGTATCAAACAAAAAAGATAGTTCCCTTAATGGATCTAATGAATATTGATGAATTTAGAGATAAAACCCTTAGAATGATCACCAACACATCCTAGAAGAATAAGGATCAAAAGAAGTGAATGCTACGGAAAGGGAAATTATAAAGGTACCAGAGGTATATTTGGGGGATACACTCACAAATAATCCTTCCCAAATATATCCATTCTACACCATCTTGGTGATTAATAAAAAAATGGTGAAGAATTATATGATTGACTCAGGGGTCGCAATGAACATCATGCCCCTAGCTATCATCAAGAAGCTAGGTTTATGGGAAATTTTATGCCATGGATAATAGACTAGTCCCTATAGTAGGAGTAATATGGGATGTAGAACTAAAGTTGGCATCATATCTAGAGGCTACATACAAGATATATATTATTATGGTAGACACTCCCCCCTATTGTGGGATGTTACTATCAAGAAAATGGACAACAATAGTTGGTGGGAATTTTTAGTTAGATCTATCCTATGCCATGATTCTAGTGAATGGGAAATAAGTAAAATTATATAGGGAGCCTAGTTTTCAATGTTTCATTGAACTATTTAACCCTAATGAAATGAATTGCTTCTATGATGTAGACTTGCGAAGCTTTAGAATTGAACACTCAAACCCTAAATTACTAAACACATATCTGATTGTTAAGGATATTTCAAAGGATGAACATGGCATATGGTGAATGTACTTTTCTCAAGAACTTGTAGTAGACAATGGAATGGGGCAGGAATTGTTCATTTCACCTAAAGGCACAACATTCAAATATTCATTCCTACTAAAATTTGAGTGCATAAATAATATAGCAGAGTATGAAGCCCTTCTGATAGGTTTGAGCATGGCTGCTAAACACAAGATTAAACTGGTAAATGTCCTAGGAGATTCTAAGCTAGTTATTTCGTAAGTGAGATCAAAATATTCCACAAAGAACAAAAGGATAAACCAATATAAAAAATGTTGTATGGGACACTATTGAGTTATTTGAATTTTTTTTGTTGTTGGGTAGATAGATAGGTATAAAAACCTAATGGCTGATTTCTTGGTGAATGTAACCTTGAAAAATGATAATATTACTTTAGCAAGAATTTCATAGGTTGAACTTAAGACTAAGCCAGCTATCACTAACAACATCTAAAATTGTCAAGTTTTTGATGATGATATTGACTTGATCAATTTCTTGCATTGCATTGATTAGTACGACCAACAAGAGATTGATTTTAATGCATTTGTGAAAGAAGTAGATAGCAAGCAAACTATATTTTGTCAAGAAGTTGTGCAACTAAAGAGCCAAAAGATTCCTAAAGGGTTGGTGGCACTAGAAAGAGTGTTTTATGGGAATGATCAAGTAGTCATGAAACAAACACTTGTAAAATGGAAAGACATTGAAGAGATCAATCTAGTCACTGAATTGGCACTAGAAAAAGTATACATTAGAAAAAAGATAAGCCCCACAATCAAAAAGATTTTGATTGTATTATTGAGGAAGTATAAGCATGTCTTTACATGGTCTTATGATGAACTTATGGCATACAGGAAAGATCTATTCAAACATGAGATTCCACTTAAACCTAATGCAAAACCCTTTAGACAAAAGTAGAGACCAATAAACCCAACTTTGAAGCCTAAAATGCATGAGGAACTTATAAAGCTCAGGGAGGGAGGTATCTTCAAACCTATTAGGAATTCTAATTGAGTCTCTAACTTGGTTCCTATTAGAAATAGGAATGGAGACATAAGGTTATGTGTGGAATTTAGAAATTTGAATGTTTCTTCCATCAAAGATAATTACCCACTCCCAAATATGGAGGCCATGTTGCAATGGGTGCAAAGTTGTGAACTATTTTCCATGATGGATGGATTTTTTAGGGTATCACCAAGTGAAGGTCAAGGAATCAAAACAATATAATATTGCATTTACTACCCCCTGGGGCACATATGTGTATGTAAGAATGCCATTTTTGCTAGCAAATGTTGGTACCACATTCCAATGAGCAATGGATGTTTCTTTTGTTGATTTGATCAACATAATAATGGTAGTCTATGAAGATGATCTCACTGCATATTCCAAGAAAGTAGAGGACCATTTTGTAAATTTTGAGAAGATTCTCCTTAAAGCACTAGTGTATGGTGTTGGAACTTTCAAATTTTGCTCCTTGTTTCACTTAGGTCCTGCCTCATGTCATTGGTCTTTAATGATGTTGAGAATTTTTAAGGGATAGGGTTTTAGCTTTGTCTTCATCTTAAACCCTAGTGTCCTTTTTCTACCCTGGTTGAGGTTCTATTTGGATGTTACCTTTTTTTGAAGGGTCTTAAAATAACTTGTGCCCCATCATTCCGTCTAGATGTTGGCCACTTTAGTTTCTAATTTTTGCAGCCTTCCATAAGTTTTTATTTTCTCCTAAGTCTAGGCTGACCCCATGCTTTTTCATTTTAAAAACAACTTATGTTGTTGTTTTTCATCTGCCTAGTGGTGTCCCCTTTCCTTTTTACTAATTTATTTTATTTTGCAAAAGGTTGAATTAGCGCTATCGTTGAACCATTTGTTGCAGATATCAATGGTGCTCGCTATCATGCGATCAGGATTTATGGGATTGCGATATCATGGGAAAGTGCAACGCGCCCTTCCTAAAGGATGAAATCTATGTGACCATTGATGTGATGTCTTTTCAAGATTGATGGTGCCCACCATCCCGCGGTTAGGAATTATGGGATCATGATATCACGGGCGATTGCCACGTGTCTCATCCAATGAAGCCTAAGGAGTGAAGGAAGCATTTCCATTTTTAAATGTATTAAGGGGTGGATTACTAATGTGCTTGTAAGATGCACATGTTTTATTTCAATGTAGATGTTATGATTTTAAGGGAAAAGCTGCTCAACACTTAAAGGAAAGGATAGTGACTATTTTTGAAGGAGCAGAATCTCTGATGAGAAAGATCAATGGTTTCCTACCATCATGTGATGGTAAATTAGGGGATTGTGATATTGCGGGCAACCACCATGTGGAATTCCTTTGAGACGTATGACATGGTGGGAACCTTATTTCCATGTTGGTGATTATGTTAGCCTATTTTGAAGATGGTCATCGATGATTTGATTAAACTAGAGGATCAATTACTCAAATTTAAATATGTATCAAGTATGGTTGGAGCCATTCGTGTAGCCCGTGAGTGACATTTAATGGCAGATGAGACATCTACTAGCAAGATTTGATCAACATAAAATCAATTTACTTGTCTTGTTTGTATCACAAGGCATCCAGTTATTTTGTGAAAATAGTTTTAGAGCTGAAGGTGAAATTGTTAGCAGCTGTAGCCAAAATTTGGAGTTTGTGCGAGAAGAGTCATAACTTGATTTTCTCTACTTCTCAGTCTTTCTGCACTTAAATTTGGGAAGGTGGGTTTGCTATGCTTTTCATTGAGCTCATAGAAATATTTTGAAAGGCTATAGATTAATCATAAATTGTGGGGAATTGTAGTATTTTATTCTGTAATTTCTTATCTTTGCCTAGTCATAAGCCACTTAAAGTGTAACATTATAGTGAATCCCTTGTTTGTCTAAGATGGTGCTAGCCAAGCAGCAATTTGGCCAAATTGAATATTTGAAAATAAACTTGTATGATGATTTCCTAGATCATTTTCCATTATCAACAAATGATAGAAGGAAAGGTGTAGTGTTGATGCGAGGGAAAATCCTAGGGAAGGGGTTGGTGTGTAATTGTTCCAACATTGTTAATGCTAGGGTTCCACTCACTGGCTTAGAAATGTTCAGATTATGGTACGGACAAAGGAATTTTCCTCGCCCTTTTTCAAATGGACAGATGTACGACATGGGAAAGCTGGTTATACCAAATGTGTTCCCTGATGTGGACTTACTAAGGGTAGTGGCCATGAGATTTGACCCCATCACATGGGTAATTAGGGATAATGATGGAGAGGTGCTATTAGAAATTAACAGAGATGTTATCCAACAAATTTTTGATTTGAGTGAATGGAGTGATGACTTGGTTCCTATTAATCTTGATGAAATGAAGGAGGAGTATGCAAAGCTGAAATCTCTTTTTTAGGGCTAAGATGCTTCCACCTCATCTGGTTAAGGAAAGATGTTTGAAATTTCATATCAACCCTAGTGACCAAGAACCTTTCAGAATGAATTGTTTTGGAAAACCCTTCCTAGCTACTTTCTATTCATTATGTTAGATTTTAGGTTTCAATCCTGGTGCAGTAATGCCTATTGCATACATGTTCATGGGGGTGCAAATATAACACCCTAACTTGTCAGTGACATATGACTTTGCTTCTTTCTTAGCTGAGAGAATTCATGAAGGGTTGTCAAAGGTGTAGAAAAGTGATACTAGTACTCAATTATCTTTGTATTCCATGTTGATGCATATGTTTCTATTTAGGAATGTTGAGTTCTTTGCTAAGAAGATGAACTTAAGGAAATCAATAGATGGAGAAAGATTTCTAGAACATATATGGGCTATAGATTTAACTTGTAATAAGGAAAATGCCAGTTATGTACAATTTGATAATTGTTTTTCTTCTAGATTAAGGGATAGATTGATGGTAAATGTACCTCAGATCCTTAAGGAAGTACATGATTTCCTTAGCCCAAAGGATAGGAAACTAGAATTGAGAGTTTTACATAACTGGAGTGACATTATCCCATACCCAGTCAACATTGTCTTGAGAATATATGGATTTCAGAGAGACCCTCACATTCTTCCAATAAATGAGCCACCAAGAATAGGGTTTGCAGAGGTTATGTGGCAGATGGGTTGTATTCATGAAGACAACCTTACTGGAAAGGAGATGGGAACATTATTCCCTAATTATATAGTAGTGTCTCACTTTACATTTTCAAAGGGAGGCTAGACACATTTTGGTAAATTCTTTGTTAATTACCATTTGAGATTTGGTCCAAGGAGACAACATGATCCTGAAGGTTTCTTTGCTCTTTTTAGACAAAGAATAAAACATGGAAAGTTTGCACATTAGTTCAATTTCCTTGAGGACCTAACAAGAAATGAATTTGATTTAAATAAGCAGGAATTAAACAAAAAGAAATGGATAGCTTATAGTAACTATTGGATGTTGTGAATGAGATGGATCTGAATTATGATCCATTGATGGAATTCACTCCATACCATAAGAAAATTGATTTTCTAATGAATAACTTCAAGTAGATTATTGACACCTTGACAACCAAAAAGATAAATTTAAGGCTCCATCTAGGTATGAAAGGAAAAAGTGCTAGGCCAATCGAAACAAGGTCAGTAAACTAGCCTATAGAAAAGTGGCCCACCTATAGGAGGAAAAGGGATAGTAGCAGTGATGAGGAAGAGGTTGACAAATAGGGGATGCAAATAATGAAGGCACCTCCATGACCAGGTCTAAAATTTAAAGTACCCAAGGCATTCAAAATCATTCAACTACAATCTTCACTAGAGCATAGTCCCCCATCACCACCATCTAAGCCAAGCCCTAAGAGGCAAAGAACTGATCACCCACATGATGATATGACAGATGAAATTATTGTTACTGATGAAGACATCCAGGTTGGTATGCCTTCCCCTCCTAGGTCAGCTAGATTGATTTTATCCAATTTGGATATGAAGGGTAAAAGTGTGCAAGATGTAAGAATGGAAGCTTGCAAGAAGTTCTTAGATGAAAATGCATTTGTAAAGACTCTCGTATTCTTGCAATTGGCATGCAAAATGAAATTTGAAGAGTATCAAAATAAATGCAGGGAGAGAAGAGAATAAAGGCCTGAGAGGTCTGATAAGGAGAATGATAAAGAAGTAAAAGTTGTAATGGAAGATTTCAAGAACATCACTCCTGAAGAAGGAAGACAACTAGTGAGTTAGGTTGGTGTATTTATTTTTCCTAAATGGGACATCACAGATGTAGTGGATTTTAATGCTATTATGAAGTCCAAGAATCCTTTTCAAGATTCTGACGAAGTTAAGGCAACATTGCAAAAATTTTCCTTCAGTGAAGAATATGAGACCTTGGAAACTTGGGCATTTGCTCCATAGGGGAGAAAACCAAATATTGCTTATATTAATCCAAATTTCAAAGGAGGATTAATAATAAAGAGAGCCTCAAAAACTTCGACCACTGAGGCCACTAATTTAACTATGAATGTGGCCAAGTTGGCCAAAAAAATTGCTTAAAGGGAGGAGGCTAAAAGAAAGAACCTAACAGAGAAGTATAACACTTTGATTGAAGAATATAGTAAAATGCAATAGAGAAATTTTGAGCTGCAAACTGAAGTAGCAAGGTTCAAGTATAGACATATTGGGGAAACATCCAATTCTTCAAGAACCAACACATTACCTCCCACAATAGTGTCAATGCATCCTGCTTCTCAAAATGTTTCTACACCAGGGTCTCCCATTCAAAATCTTTCTCTCATCCCTCCTCTAGAACACATTGATGAAGAAATAGAGTGCTCTGTTGATTCAACGAAGAGGTGGCTCATATCAAAAATTGATGAATTACAAACATCAGCAAAGGTTATAGAGGAGGGATTGCTTTTAAAGGAAAAATAAATTGTTACTATTGTTTTGGAACACTTAAATGAAAGGGTAGATAATAAATTGTCATCTATACATTTTTTGTATTCTTTGTTGTTAGAAGAAATAAAGAATATTGATAGGGATCAGGAGATAGTGATTCCGATAACTAAAAATTGGATCCCTAGGGCCAATGACCTAGATATCATGAATAAAGCCTCAAGGTTTGATATAAATGATAGACCCCAATCACTGAAGCCTACACATATATCAGTAAAATCATTGCAAGGTTTTCAAACCTTACCAGATGATTTAAGTAGGAAGATTAGGGAGTTGGTGAAGAACTTCAATAATTGGGGTAACACACTATTACCTGATATAATTGATGAGTAGTGGGAAATTAGAACACTCCAACAATGGCATGATGAAGCAAGTAAGGTCATCAATAATCAAATTAAGATAATTTGTGTGATTCAAATTATGATTTGTTGGTAAATTATATAGATAAGATTATTGGTAGTAGCTCATTTTTGGAGTGTTTTGAAAGAGATGCTAATCAGGTAGAGGTAAAGTATATTCCTTATAGTAAAAAGGTAAGTGAGGTGATTAATTTTGATTGTCCAAATGATGAAGAATACCAAAGGTGGGTAGCTAAGTATTTCAATGATGATGAGTAAAAGGAGTGGAATACCGAGAGGTGGAAAATTAGATACTGCAGTTAGAACAATTCTAGTTTTGGGTTGATGGCTTTCTTGGCATGGGTTTCTCAAGGTTTTTTGTTATTGTATCAACCTTCCTCTACTGGCATGATGAACAAGAATATGCTCCAGTATGATTGTTGTTGTAATGATTTTTGGAATGTCACCAGGTGCCCCAATCGGCTGGTGACATGTGTACTTTTTTGGCCTGATGCTTGTTTGCTCCTTCATTTTCCATAAGAATTATTTCAAGGAAAAAAGTATAGGTTAGAAAGTTAGATAATTTTGATCGAGTCTAGGTGAAGTTGCAGAGAAGATTGTAAAGTCATATGTTTCTAGAGAGAAATGCAATTTAGGATTTTGAGTCATACTGTGATAGGTTTTAAGTTCATGAGGATTTAATGTTGCATAACAGTACTACCATTTGAAATGAAATGATAAATTTGAGCTTATTTCTCTCCATTGTATGTGCATATATCAACTTTGAGTAAAATAACTAAGGTTTGTTTCATTCATCTCACTGTTGTGGTGTGTATGATTCTATTTTAACTTTAATTCAAGGAATTAATTAAAATTCTTGAATGGGATTATTGGAAGATATGTTTTGTATAAGGATTTGATAAGTACTATTGGGTTAGAATACATACTAATGAAATTGTAATACAATATTTTCAGGGACATTATATGTCATATATTTCATATGTTACAAACCTTTAAATGCTCATGAATTTGACTCCTACAATGGTATATGGCACTGATCTAAGTTGCATTCATTTGTGTGATTCAATATTAGTTTGTCTTTTCCTAGAGCTTGCTACAGACTGCAAATCAATGACTATTTTAGATATTATGGATTGTGTTGTAGTCATCCCATGCTCCATATAGTTGATATTGTCGAAGAATAGCCGGTTCTATCCAATATTATCTTATTGTGTGTAGCTATTAAGTGGGATTATTGGTGATTATTCATATTGTTTATGATAATGGTGCAGCGGTTGTAAACACATTAAGGGATTCCCCTCCTAGTTCTTCTAGAGCTTGAAGTGTAGGAGGCCTTTTAAATTCCTCATCAGTTGGTCCAGGTCCTTTGAGTTGCCCTTGATTGGAATTAGCGATTCCATAGGTAGATTAGAAGACCAACCTGGTCATAGCATAAAAATGAACCAACAAAATGGCAACTCTACTGGGGATCTAATTTTTCAAAAAAGTTTCTTGTCAGTGTGTAGGTTGTCCATTTTGAGTAGAGTTTTCATAGTATTTTTGTGATTTGAAGGTTGAGCCTATAATTTTGTGCTAGGTTTTTCCACTTCTTCTATTTTCAAAAACATCAAGAGTGATGTTGTAAGACACTTTTGTGTGTTGTCAGTTTGAGGTTCCAAATATTTTTTCTTATATTCTAGTATGTGTCTTTAGGTTTTTGATATTCCCTAGAAAATTGGGTGGTGACTCTAAAGTCTTTGCACTAGTGTGTGTTTTATTTTGAAAATCTTATTATACATAGAAAGAACTTTTGGAAAAGTGCGAAGAATGAAGAACACCAGGTCATTCATGAAGAATCATCTGGAATAGAAAGTGGAAGGTGAACTCCCCAAAGAAAAGAAGGACTAGATAAAGAAGAAACCAAAATCTAGTAATGTTACTCCTGCATCACAGGACCCTAGACACCAAGGTACACATAAGCTTTTACATCCTATCCTTGAGAATATTGATGAGATTTCTAGAAATTCAGAGTTAGATAGTTGTGGATTTTTGGATTCATTATTTAATACACTGATTTAAGATAATGTGACATGTCAGAATAAGGGGCTTGTTAGTGTTAAATTTTCTGCAAAAAGAAGAGGTGGGAGTAGAAGTCAAAGCCATCACAGAGAATGCACTAGTGATGCGCCTCCTCCTCCTGCTGAAAATGATGTAAATCCTTTGTTTTTTGAACATCTATTGGGAGGGGTCAATTTAATAGATCTAGATGATACATCAAGTTTTGATGTGACTTTTCCAAACCCTAATGATATTTTTGGAAACATAAATTATTTGAGATGAGAAATCCAATCACAAGTTGAGCTTAGAGTGAAGAGAGAAAAAGAGAAGGAAGTAACATGGAGTAGTGTTGTGATTGAAAGGGATAGGCTAATGAGAAAGTTGGAAATAATGTAACTCTTGAACAAAGATGAACCTGAACCAAATGTTGAGGGTCTGATTCTATAGAAGATTGCTAATAAATAAGTAAGGCTTGTGCCTAGAGAAACCCTAGTAGCCCACATTGATGTCCAACCCAAACTTATTGACCCAAAGCCCTCGACTCATGATAGGTCTCAACCAAGTAATACAAATCCTAACCGTACATTAGATAAAGGAAAGAAAAAAGTTGAGGGGATTAAATAAATGAGAAGGTGACTCCCCATCCTACTAAACAAGATCTCAAACCATATGTGTCATTTCAAACAGAATCTGCTTTAGAAAAGGCTAAGAAGGAGAGCGAAGTTTTGGTAGAAGAGTTGGAAAGAAAAGAGATTGAGGTTGCAAATGCAGAAATGAAGAGGAAAATAAGTTTCCTAAACATGACAACTACAGATGAGGTTATAGAAGCTGCAACCTCATCAAACCACCAAGACGCCTTAAAGGTCAGTTCTAAAATTAATCCAGACCCCACCATAAAGAGTTTTGACCCAAGAATTCATGTAACTGGGTTTTCAAATCCAAATCGAGATGGTTCAAGAGTACAAGATAAAGGGTCTAGTGTGGATTCTCATAGAAATGAAGGATTATTTCAATGACGACCTATAAAGTTGGAAAGTTATAGGCCATTGTTATTTGATGGTATCCCTTGTTATCCAAATCCTATCCCTACTGACTTGAGAGAAAAGATGAATAAGTTTGCTAGTAATAATGTTGTAATAGTAGAGGAACACTTGAAATCTTTCATGGACATGTTGAATGATTATGAGGTAGAACATGAAGATGTTGCAATGAAATTGTTTGTACAATCCCTAGTAGAAGATGTAAGGGATTGGTATATAGGTTTATCTAATGCTAGTATTGGGTCATGGGATGAGTTTGAAAAGTATTTTAAAGAGTATTATGGTGATAAAACTAATACTAGTTTCATGTTGAATGAATTTAATAACATCAAGAAGTCATTGAATGATCCTGTGACAGATTTTAATTTGAGATTTCAAAAAGAAATGTATAAGTTGTTTCTGGTTTTGAGGCTTGATGAAAACTTTTGTTTAACTACATATTTCAATGCTTTTGATGCTAAAATGGCATATCTCCTAAGAGATAAATACCCTCAAACCATGAGGGATGCATTTAGAGTGGCTATAAATATTGAAAGTAACAGAAAAGCTTCTGGGAAGTATGGTAGGAGAGAAGAATCTACACTTTTGAAAAATCCTAGGAATAAAACTAAGAAAGTTCCTGCTGCAAAGCCTAAGAATGATGAAAAGTGGGAAAAGGTTTACAATACTCTGAAAGACATAAATTAAAGTATTGATAAGCAAGAAAAGGGTGTAGGAAATGAAAGGAAGCCCTATAATAAAAATGATAGGCCACCTAAATTGCAAAATTATCCTTACAATACAAATCTGAAAGATGGAAAACCAATCTTGCCTAGCTAGAAGCCTAAAAAAGATAAGCATACACCAGACCCCTTACAAAAACATTCAATGAATATGGTAGTAGACCAACCATGGTGTGAAATGTGTCAACATCCTCATGATCAAAATTACTATGGGGTTGCTCAATTGATTGTTGAGGAAATTGAGGAGGATGCTTATGAGCAGACATTAGAGTGTGAGCAAGATGATGTAAATGTTTGTATGGATAGATCATACATTGATGAAGTAGAATGTTCGTCTGATGATGAAATACATGAAGCTAATCTAGATAATTAGAGATAGATAAATGAGATGTACCATCAATAGGTCTTTTCTGATGAAGAAGATGATTTTGATCATAATGCTTGTAATATGGAGCAGATTGAAGATTCGGTGTCCTTAAGGAGACCATCAGAAGAGGAAATTGCAAGGTTGAATAAAGAAATGGCTGCCCAAATGAAAGATTCACTCCAATTGAGAAGTAGAACTATTGGTGGTGAGCAGGGTAAACCTATTGGCTTATTTATCAAAGAGCAAAAGGATAAAAACAAAGGTGTTAAGATTGACAACAAAAGGGATGTTGTAAAAGTCAAAGAAGTTAAGGGTGATAAGATTTAGGGAAAAAGAGATGAGATCCCAAAGATTCAAGAAAGTGTAATTGCACCAGTGGTGAATAGAAAGGTGATTGCAAAGCTAGCTAAGCCTGCTGCAGAGGATGATAAGAAAAAGAAGCTAGGAGAATGTAATCAGCCAAAAAGAAAGGAAAACGATGAAAGTATGATGATTAATTTTCCCAAATACATACCTATGGATATGTTTCATGTTCTTTCTTAGGTTAAAGTAAATGTACCTTTACTAGAAATGATGAGAATAGATGAACACAAAGAAAAGGCAATAGCCTTAATCATAGATGTTGTTGGTAATAAGGTTAAACATGGAACTGGTAAAGAAGTGAACGATAAAGAGAAAGAAAAGGAAGTGGAGGGAATAGTATCACAAATTCCCCCTATGTATTTAGGTAATTCTATTAACATGTGCCTCAAAAACATAAACCCCTTTTTCTTGAGTGTGCATATAAATGGGAAAACTCTAAGAAACTATATGATAGATTCAAGGGCCTCAAATAATGTTATGCCAATTAAAATAATGGAGGCAATGGGCCTTAAAGTAAATACTACTCAAGGAAAATTTTATGTTATCAATTCACATAAGTTCCACTTATTGGAACTATCAAAGCATTTCCTTATAAGTTGACTCAGTACCCTGACAAGGATTTAGTCATGACTATCCTAGTTACAGACATCCCACCTCACTTTGGGATGCTTTTGTCAAGGAAATGGAGTGCATCAATGGGGGGTAACATGCAATGTGATTTTTCATATTCTACTTTCTCTATTGATGGTAAGGATGTCAAAATTGAAAGAGACTTAAAAGTACATCATATGATTGAGCATGGTCTAGTTGAGAATATGAAATATTTTATTGACAATGGTATAGATGAATTTAGGGTTGAGGAATTCCCTAGCAGTTGTGATAAACCTATTGCATTGATTGATACTGAAATAAAACAATTGTTAGAATTTGATGAATTGTGGACTATGTATTTTGATGGTGCATGTTTTGGTACGGTCACCAAGTGGAAAAACATTCAGATTCTCTTTCACTTTATTATTTTAATGCACAAATAATGTGGTCGAGTATCAAGCCTTGTTATTAGGGTTGAGATTGGCTGAAAAACATGGTATCAAAAAGATCAAAGCAATTGGGGATTCTAAGCTGGTGGTCTCTCAAGTTAGATCCAAATATGTATCAAAGAACAAGAGGTTGAAACAATATATGAATGTTGTTTGGGATGAACCAAAGAGCTTTGATGCATTTGGTATAGGGTGGATGGAGAGAGGTCAAAACAAAGTGGAAGACTTGTTAGCTAACATTGGATTAAAACTAGATGATATGACTTATGTTGGAATTTCAAAGGTTAAGGTGCAAACTAGGCCATATGTCCCTAATAATATTAAAATTGGGAATTTTTTTGATAATGATGAAGATATATTAAATTTTTTGAATTGTGTGGGTGAATATGAAAATTAGGAAATTGACTTTGGAGGTTTTGTTGAAAATATTGATGGTAAGGATACTATATTCAGAAATGAAGTCATTCAATTAAAGACAAACACAATTCCCAAGGATCTAGTTGTATTAGAAAGAGTGTTTGACAATCAAGACAACACAAAGGCTAATCATATTGTTTCCCATCCTGATGACCTAGAGAAGATAAATCTTGGAATAGAAGCATCCCCAAAGAAAGTGTATATTGGAAAGAGAATGTCACCAAAGGTCAGAAGGATGTTAATTGACTTATTGAGGAAGTTTAGGAATGTGTTTGCATGGTCTTATGATGATCTTAAGCCATACAAGGAGGATCTTTTTTAGCATGAGATTCCTTTACGTGATGATGCTAAGCCATTCAGACAAAAGAAAAGGCCTATTAATCCCACTTTGGCACCCAAAATGCAAGAAGAATTGATGAAACTAAGGGATACAAGGATCATCAAGCCAATATGGCATTCATCTTGGGTATCAAACTTGGTACCAATAAGAAAGAAAAATGGAGACATCAGGTTATGTGTAGATTTAAGAAATTTGAATATATCTTCGTTAAAAGACAATTATCCATTACATAATATGGAAGCTATGTTGCAACCAGTGACAAGCTATGAGTTAATGTCTATGTTAGATGGTTTCTCTGGATATAATCATCTGATGGTCAAAGATTCTGAGTAGTTTAAGACATCTTTCACTACACCATGGAGAACATATGTTTTTGTAAGAATGCCATTTAGTCTAACAAATTCAGGGGCTAAATTTCAAAGAGCCATGGATGTGGTGTTTTTAGATTTCATTAACTTATTTTTGGAAATTTATCAGGATGACCTAATAGCATATTCTAAAAAGGAAGAGGATCATTGTGAGCATCTGGAGAAAGTATTAATTAGAGCCTTGGAGTATTGCATTTCTTTGAATCTAAAGAAATGTGTGTTTGGAGTACTAGAAGGAAAACTATTGGGACATATAGTCTCCAAAGATGGAGTAAAAATTAACCCAGATAGAGTTATTGAAATTGAGAAAGTGCCAAAACCTCGAAATGTCAAAGGAATACAATATTTCTTTGGGAAAATAAATTTCTTGAGGAGGTTTGTGATGAATTTTTTTGAGATAGATTTCCCTATTTCCAAAATGCTCAAGAAAGGAGCCAAGGTTGAATGGGGTGAGGAGCTAGTGCTATCCTTCCAAGCCATTAAGCAAGCAATAAAGGAGACTCATGTGTTAAGAACCCCTAATTTCTCCAAACCCTTAGAAATTTTCTCATTTGCTTCCTTACACACAATTGCAGTTGTGTTACAAAAGAACGCAGAAGGTTGTGAACAACCTATGGCCTTTTTTAGCAAATCTTTATAGGCTGCAAAACTTAAGTATGATATAAATGAAAAATAGGCATATGCACCGGTAAAAGAAGTGAAGTATTTTAGATCTTATTTGATGGGAGCTATTGTGATTTCTTATGTTCCTCATGTTGTTGTTAAAGAAATTTTCACACAGCAAGAGGTGTCTAGGAGAAGGTATAAATGGATAAATAGGATTCAAGAGTTTAATATTGAGGTTCAGATTACTAAATTGGTAAGAGGACAAGGAATGGCCAGACTCATGGGCCAAAGTAATCTAGAAGAAAATCAAATAAATATGCTAGAAGAGGAGAATAGATCACATCTATGTGAAATGGTGCATTCAAAATGGTATAGAGATGTGATATATTACTTGCAAAAAATGAAATGTCCTGATAACTTGAGTGAAAATGAGAAAATGACATTGAGATTACATGCTATCAAATATGTTATTGTAGATGGAAAAATCTAGTGGAGAAATGGAGAGGGTGTCATGTTGAAGTGTGTTGATCAAGATCAAGCAAAAGAACTTCTGAGTGGAATGCACAATGGAGTTTGTGGAGGAAATTATATGGCTAAAACAACTGGACATAAGATAATGAGGTTTGGTTTTTGGTGGCCTTCAGTTTTTAAAGATGCACACCAACTAGTAAGGACATGTGATGCTTATCAATGTTTCTCTAGTAAGTTAAAGTTTTTTGGCAACTTTCCTTTAAAACCAATTATAGTACAAGCCCCATTCCATCAATGGGTTATTAATTTTTTATGGGAGATAACATGTAAATATAGTGGAGGTCATTCCTAGATATTGGTTGCCACTTATTATCTCACAAAGTGGGTGGAAGAAATTCCAATAAAGAAAGCCACTAGTAAAGTGGTAGTTTATTTCCTAATGAGCAACATATTGACTAGATTTGGATGTCCATAAAGGATTGTGTTAGACAATGCAATGTGCTTCAGATCTAAAGAATACATGGAATTTTGTGAAAAGCATGGCATCCAAATTTATTATTCATCACCATACCACCCACAGGGGAATGGACAAGTAGAATCAAGCAATAAAATCTTGATGAAGATTATTAAAAGAATCCTAGATCAAAATAAAAGGGCTTGGGATTCTAAGCTGAGATTAGCAGTTTGGGTAGATAGGATAACTGTGAAGAAGGCAATAGGTTGTGCCCCATTCAACTTGGTTTATGGGATAAATGCCAGGTTACCCCAAAACAACTTAATGGAAACGTATAAGTTTGTCCAGATATATGATAATGAAATTGATGATGAAATGAAATTTAGAGTAGAAGCTCTTATGGAGTTGGACGAAGCCAGGAGGGAAGCAGAAAAGAAAAATGCTAAGTTGTAGTTGCAAGTAAAGAACTTGTATGACAAGAGAGAAATTGTAAGGAGTTTCAAAAATAAAGATCAGGTCTTAATGTGGAATTCTAGACTGCATGATAAATGGAAACATGGGAAATTCGATGCAATTTGGCTAGGACCATTCCTGATTAGTGATAAGTGGGGTGAAGATTTGTACTTCCTCTAAGAGATGATAGGAGATATTCATGAATTGCAAGTTCATGGACAGTTCTTGAAGTTATACTACACTTGAAGTTTTCTTTTCCATGAATATTAGTTTAGTGATACATAGGCTATGGGACTTTTGGAAACACACAATGATTTCAATGAAGCAATCTCAAACCCTCTTCTAGGCACCCTAGAGGAGATAAGCGTCAAAGTTTCACTTATGACTTGAAACCTTCACTTATGATTCCAAACCATTTGAATGCTCTTAAAAGACTCAACCAAACTTGACTTGAAAGTTGAAAAATCCCCAAACCTCTATCTTAGACAAAAACCTACTTTCTCACCTTGAATAACCTTCTAGCCCAAATTGGCCTCCAACAATGGTCTTTTTCACTTTTCCCACAAAATTTACAAAGGACTCCACAAATAAATGACTGATTAAGATGTATTTTGTGATGCTACATAACATACCAAAACCTTGTTGGCACTTGTTTTAGAACAACCTTCCAAAAACTTGTTGTCTCCATAGAATCTAGGCCTAATTAGCCCTATTTTTCAAAGCAACCCTATTACAATCTCAACTCCAAACTATGAGACTTTCAAAAGTGGTTTAAAATTTCTAAAAACCAAGTATTTTAAAGGTCTTAGTCTTCTATGACACCACTAAGACCCTCAAACACAAAACCCTCAATAAATTCCCCTAAAACTAGGGCTTCTTGAAAACTAGCTTTCCAATCACTTCTAGAATATTTTTTTTAACTTTTCATCATTAGATCAACATAGGTAAACATCTTCAACTAGAAAACATACCCCTTATTAAGGTAGATTTCCTACTACTATACCTTAGACCCCACTTTCATGCTCTTTTCCTTGCTAAAACTCAGTGTACACCCAAGAATCACTCTTTCCTACACAATAACTTGTTAGATCTATATAATAAAAGTTAGATATGATCCATTTCACAAGTTTTCAGTCACACTCTCCCATGAAATGGATCATTTATTCATGAAGACTCTCAAAACTAGTGAAAAATCTATACTTTTTGAGGACAATCAATAATATATCACAAGAAACTGATTCCCAATGCTATTTAGGTCATTTAAAAGGTTAAATTTATGTAAATACAAGTTCTCAAACCATCCAAATGAACAAATATTCAATAGAAATGAATAGATCATAAAAAAGACTCAAGGAAATTGCAAAAATTGGTGTTTTTATTGTTTTCTCCTATAGCAGTTCGTACATATCAATGCAACATCATCCAACCTCTGTAAAAATGCCTTATCAACCTTTTTCGAGTCATTCCCCAACTGATCCAACCTTTTTTCATTGGTTTCAAATCATTATTAGTGCTAAATCATCAAAAAAACACTTACCTACCCAAAGTTGGAATTCAAAATTTTGAATTTCCAACTCTTATTTTATTGATTCCTACAACCTAAAAACTACCTAACCTTTAATATTTAAC
>VDFB02059956.1:38327-123067 GCA_007258455.2 Sequoia sempervirens
TTCTTCACACTCTACTCTACAATTGAATGAATAGATCACTTTTCACACACTTACACTTTCTCTAGCTCCTTCTCACTTTCATAGACACTAAATTCACACAAAAAACCACTCTTACATATCTGCAACCTAGATTTACATCAACAACTTCATCAACCAAAATATAAAACATATTTACAATGTCGTCCCAAATTTACAAATAATTTTTTAATGTGAATCAAACATCATCAAAAAATATTATGATATGACCCAAAACAATGTCCTCGAGTGCACCAAACATTTAAATTTATGTCTCCAAGGATCCACAACACATTACAACCATCATGTTGGCTACGAACATGAAAACCTGAACACACATGAGAAAAGTCTCTGACCATGAGCGCACCAATCTACAAAGACGTACAACAAAGATAGAGAATGATATAGAGGCATCCACAAGAAACAAGCACTAATAGAGAGGCATCCACCACAAATGAGATTACTAGAATTACATGAACTTCAATCAGGAGTACTGACAAAAACCACAAAAACACTGTTAGAGTACAACTATTCATAACACAATCAAATCTTCACATAGACCTTTGAAACTTCCAGTGGATAGACTAGATACTCTCAACAATAAACCCTTTTTTTGATAAGAAATGATCTTCAATGTACTAATTAAGACACCTTCATGACTTTCATTGTTCCATGGGGAACCTGCAACACTTTCTTTAACAATTTTCTCAATATCCTTGATATATATAGCCTCTAAGACAATAGTGCTAATAGTGTTGACATCCATGACAACCAAATATCAGAAAGAAAACCACAACATCCAACAATCTCCCCCTTTGGAATTTATGGCAACACATGATGTGAAAAATACCATCAACACAACTCTTAATCAACACTTACTCCCCCTTAGAATTTGATTCTTCTTCCTTAACCTCTTCAACAAGATCTTCACCCCATAAGTTTCTTCTCCCCAGATAAGAATTTTTTTTTTATGTGACTCTTCTCCCAAATTGACAACAATGGAAAAGATAAAATTATCTTCCCACATACAAGATCTGAACCACAAATCTACACATTTGACTACTCCCCCTAAGTAGCAACCATGGAAACATCAATCCTGATTAGAATATAGCTTTGAATCATATGGATTAACACATGAAAATGTATATTTATCTCATATTAGGAGGGGTAATTACCCCTAGCATCCCTTTGAGATACTCAAAAGTATCATTCGGCAATGGCTTGGTGAAAATTTCTTCAACCTATTCTTTGGTAGGAACATACTCTAGTCTAACTTCTTTCTCACTCACTTTCTACATCAAGAAGTGAAACTTTATTGATATATGTTTTTTCTTAGAGTAGAGCACCAGATTATTCAATATGTTAATTGCACTTGAGTTGTCATATTATCTGGAATAGGCTCATCATATACTACTCTAATATCTTTTAGCATCTGTTTCATCCACATTACATGAACATAGTTATTTGCAGCAGCAATATACTCTTCCTCAATAGTAGGGTATGTGTAGGATCATTATGGAAAAAATAGGCCCTTAAGTGGCAAAAAATTTAGAAAAATTAGTGTTAGGAAACTTGACATAAATTTTTTAATAAGTTATCTATATTATTTCAAAAATATGTAAGAATAGAATTTGTAGAAAGTTGAATGTAGTTTCTAAACTACTAGTTTTATTTAAAAATAAATAAAATCTATTTGGTGAAAATTTGAAATTTCAATGCAATAGCACTTAATTTTAGGGAAAAAATAAGTAGGTGTCTGTCTGACCACCCTAACCATAATAAAATGATAATATTTTTTTATGAGATTTTATATATAAGTAGAGGACTCATGTCTGGATGTGATGCATACTTTTTTGTAATTTTTTTCCAAGTAAATAATTAATTATGAATTTTTATTACAACTTTTAAAACATAAAAACTGTGGAGGTCTCAATTCACCTTAACTTGGTCAAACTTCATGAAATTTATTTTTTATTCTTTTAATCCTATAGTATGTGAAGCATAGAATGTGACACATGTTTTGGATATAAAAAATGTGATACAGTTTGAAAGCTATAGATGTTTTTCAATCAACCTATCGATAAGGACTTTAGTCACAATTCTAATAGAAAATGAGTAATAATTATTTATTAAACTCAAATTAAAGCATAATTTATATTGGTGGAAATCTAAGAATCTCCTCTAAAAACCCTTTTCGTTTCGTCAATTTTGGATTAAAAAAAGTCATCAGCCACATACCCTACAAATACCCATATTATTGCCACTTTTTGGCCCATCATGATCCTACACATACCCAGTAGATAGAGAAATAGAATTCTACTTTCTACTCATCCAAGACACCAACTTCTTTCCTAAGAAGAAAGCACCACCATTAGTACTTTTCTTGTCATCTACATCTCCTACCCAATCTACATTAGTATATGAAATCAAAGTAATATCATCATCCTTAGGCTACCAAAGTCCAAAATCAGCTGTTCCTTTTCGATATATGAAGATTCTCTTTACAATAGTCACATGAGAGATTTTTGGATCAGCGTAAAATCTAGAAACCACACATACAACATTCATAATTTTTTGTTTCGTATGAGCTAAATAGAGCAATCCACTAATCATTGACCTATATCTTATTTGATTTTCCTTAGGAGAATCGTCATTCTATGTTAACTTACATCCAGTTACCATGGCTGTACCAATAGGATTTGAGTCTTCCATGACAAACTTCTTCAATAGCTCTCTCACATATTTTGACTAAGATATGAAAATCTCTTTGTATAATTGAGTATCTTTTAATCCTAGAAAGAACTTCATCTCTCTAATCATACTCATTTCAAATTCATTCTTCATTTCATTAGAAAATTTCATACATACATTGTCATCTCCTCCAAAATAATGTCATCAATAGAGACATCAATAATCAACTCTTTGTCATGATCCAACTGGAAATAAAATGTATTTTCAATAGTACGTTTATTGTATCCAAGCTTTAATAAATATTTATCCAGTATAGTATACTAGCTCTAGGGGCTTGCTTGAGTCCATATAGAGCTTTCTTCAATCAACAAACCATGTGTTTATTGTCAATTAGTTGAAATCCATCTAGTTTTTCAACATATACCTCTTCTTCTAGCTCACCATTTAGAAAAGATGACTTCGCATTCATTTGATAGACTTTATAGTTCTTATATGTAGCATAAGAAACAAATAATCTTATAGCTTCAATTCAAGCAACAAGGGAAAAGGTTTCTTCAAAATCAATACCTTCCATTTGTGAATACCCTTTACATACTAGTCTTGCTTTATTCTATACTACTTCACCTTGTTCATTTAGCTGAGTTCGAAAGACCCTTTTAGTACCAATCACATTTTTATCTTTAGGTCTAGGAACAAGAATCTATGTATTATTCTTTTCAATCTACATCAGTTCTTCCTTCATAGCTTCCATCTAGTGTTCATCATTACAAGCTTCATTGACATCTTTAGGCTCAATCTTAAAAATCAATCAATACTCTTATGTAATTCTTCTTCTAGTCTTCACACCTTTATTCTTATCTCTTATAATCTAATTTTTAGAATGATTCAACCTTACTTACCTCACAACTTTAGGATTTTCTTACACTTTTGGTTCTTTTGTTCTTTCTTTTGCCCTTCAACTTGTTTCTCCTACTTGACTTTCTTGATTTAGCAGAACAATTTGAATTTGATTTTGTGTTTGTGCATTCTTCCCTTGCCCTATACTATCTTACTAGTAATCTGAATCATATCCACGGTATCTAGATGATCTAGCAAAATCATCATCAACTCTAACATTTGGACTTTCAACAATTTTCCTCAATAGTTTATTATAGCACTAGTATGCCTTACTTTTAGTAGAGTAACCTAGAAATATTTTCTCATCATTTCTTGCATCAAACTTTGCTATGACATTATCTCTCTTAATATAACATTTTCTTCCAAAGATCTTGAAATATTTTAACAATAGGCTTATAACCAAACCATAGTTGAAAAGGAGTCTTATCAAAATTACTAATGAAATTTACCTAGTTTAAAGTGTATACAATAGTGCTTACAACTTCACTCCAATAGATGTGGGGAACATTTCCTTCAATCATCATTGTTCTAGTAGCATCCAGAATTGCACTATTCTTTCTCTCTACAAGTCCATTCTGTTGAGGGGTTCGAGGGGTAGATAACTCTCTTTTGATTTCATGCTCTTCACAAAAAGAATTGAACTCCCTAGAGGTGAACTCACCACCTCTATTTGACCTTAAGCATTTTATTTTAAGACCTTTCCCATTCTTTACCATAGCTTTGAAACTTTTGAACTTCTCTAATGCTTCACATTTTTCTCTTAAAAAATAAACCCATATCATCCTAGAGTGATCATCAATAAGTGACATAAAGTACCTTTCTCCATGAAGACTTTTGACTCTAGAGGGACCACATAGATCAGTATGCACCAGCTCCTATATTCCAGTAGAATGATGGTGTTTGCTCCAAAAATAAACTCTAGTCTATTTTCTCATTTGACATTATTTGTAAATTTTTTTAGCAAGCTTTAGTAGCTTAGGTAGATCTCTAACTGCTTGAGAGGAACTTACCTTGACAATGTTGTCAAAATTCACATGACACAACCTCCTATGCCATAACTAGCTTTCATCTAATTGAGAAATTAAACAACTTTTTCTAGTAGCATTCATGTGAAAAATGTTACATTTTTTATTTTTACTTGAAGCAATTACATTTCCAAAACTTCCAAGTATCCTACATCTTCCACCTTTGAACTAAAGATCATAACCCTTGTCCACCATCTTTCCAACACTCAGCAGGTTGTGCTTCAAGCCTTCAACATAAAGGACATCATCAGTGTTATGCTTACCACCAAGAAAAATAGATCCTCTACCACAAATCACACCATTATTGTTACCTCTGAGTTTTACAACCCCACTATCATATTTCTCTAGACTTACAAATTTTCTTCTGTCACCATTCATATGATGTGAGGATCCATTTTCAATAAGCCACTCATCATTTTATTCAATTTAGGCTGCAAGAGCTTTCTCAACTTTAGCAGATTTAGTAGCCACTAGACCATTTTTCTTGATAGCAAGGAACACCCATTTATCTTCATTTCCATTTTCTTTATCAGACTCTTCATCAATCACTCCTTCTTTAGCATAGTAACATTTCTTTTGAAATCTAGATTTTGTAGGCTTAGACCTTGGAACTCTTTTAGGACACCTTGATGCAAAATGACCTATTTTATTACAAGAGAAACATTGAATAGGCAACATTCCTTTATACTTACCTTGTCCTCTGCCTTCTTTCTTCATAATCAGTGCCTCCAACTCTTCTACTTCTCTTTATTCATCATCAAGTCATTTCATTTCTCCCTCATACTTGAATGACTTCCTGGAACACTTGATCATATCTTTGCTTGTTTCTTCTAGATACAATAACCTTAAATATAGATTTAGCCAGTGGAATAGATTCACCAAATTCATTCAAATCAAATGCAACAAATTTACCAATCAGTGTATCTCTTGTCACATTTGTCACTGATTTTATTTCTTCAATAGCATGAGCCTTTTCTTTGTATTAGGGAGGAAATGATCTGAGCACTTTACCTACAATTTCTTCCTCTTCTAGGGTAAACCAACACATCTAATACTCATCACTAGCTAATTTAATTTTTTTCATAAAAGAAGAAATATTTTCATCTTCACCCATCTTCAAATTTTCATACTTGTCTTTCAAACTCTATAGCTTAGCCATCTTCACATGTGCATATCCTTCATACAAAGTTTCCAACTTCATCGAAATCTCATGAGTTGTCTTCAGATCCATCACATTTGTCATTTTTGAATCCGTTAGAGCACTCAACAAAGCTTCAATAGCCCTGATGTTATTCTCATCCTCTTTAATCTCATCAGGAGTGGAAGGACCATTCTAAGGAATAACATATATATTCTTTGTAATCTTCTAGAAGGGTTCACCAATACATCTCAAATGACATTCCATCTTGGATTTCCACAATGAGTAGTTTGTTCCATCAAATTTAGGTCTAACCTTCTTGTATGATTGCATCTCAGATCACCTCAAGATTTTAAAATTCTTCAAAGGAACTTGATTTGATACCAATTGTTGGAAAAAAAGGATAGACAACTAAGACGGGGGTGTATTGGTTATCAAAAAATATTTAAACTTTTCAATATTAACTCAAACTTAACTTAGCCCAATTTTAGATCTAATGCTTGAATAATAGACCATAAAAATCAAAACATTAGAAACATAGAGAACACCAAGATTTTTACACAGAAACCCTATTAGGGGAAAAATTGTGGTTCATGTTAGTCCACAATATTGTACCTTGTTAAAATTAATGGGAATGCACATGCATTCAGATACACTGCCTAGATATCACTGATCAAATACAAGAGGGATCACTACCCAAGGAATACATATAAATTAAAATTAGATTCATAGGGCATGAATTGAGAAAATAGATTTTGCAAAAGCTTGTACAGTTCCAGTTAAGCATAGAAATACTTCACTCTTTGCTCAAACTTCTTCACACTCTTCTCTACAATCGAATGAATAGATCACTATTCACTCACTTGTACTTTCTCTAGCTATTCCTCACTTTCACACACACGAAGTTCACCAAAAAAACTACTCTTATATATCCACAACCTAGATTTACATTGACAACTTCATTGGCCAAAATATAAAACATATTTACAATGTCAGCCCAAATTTATAAATAAATTTTTAATTCAAATAAACCACCATTGGCTAATATTATGATATGACCCAAAACAATATCCTTGAGCATTCCAAACATTTAAATTTAAGTCTCCAAGGATCTGCAACACATTACATCTATCATGTCAGCCAAGAACATGAAAACCTAAACACACATGAGAAAAATATTCAACCACAAGCACATCGATCAAAATAGACGTACAAAAAGGGTATAGAATGATCTATAGGTATCCAAAAGCATCAAAATACTAATAGAGAGGCATCCACAACAAATAATATTACCATAATTACATAAAATTCAATTAGGAGTACTTACATAAACCACAGAAACACTGCCAGAGCATAACTGTTCATAACATGATCAAATCTTCATGTGGACCTCTGAAACTTCTAGTGGGTAGACTAGATAGTCTCAAAAATAAATATTTTAGTCCACAACAGTTGATCTTCAACATACTAAGCAAGACACCTTCATTACCTTCACTGTTCCACTAGGAACCTGTTACACTTTCTTTAACAATTTTCTCAATATCCTTGACATATACAACCTTTAATACAATAATGCTAATAGTGCTGACATCAATGACAACCACATATCAGCAACACAACCATAAAATCCAACACCTCTGTGTTTTTAATACTCAAATTATATCTCCTCCCTTTTGACTCAGCTATAATGTTTTCCGTGATAGCCTTTTTTCTTCCTATGTTGGAGTTCTCAGCTGAAACTAAGGTGTTCCATTGTATGTGCATGCCACCTCCTATGGGTTTTCTTCTCGATCAAAAACACCTCTTGCTCCATATTCACATTATATTTGTCATTGTCCATATTGTATTCATATCCCTCTTGAGAAGAGGAGTATACTTCCTCATTTTGAGTAGACCTCCATCTTAGCATGTTCACGGTGTGACTATCCATGTCTTTCTCTTGTGGCCATTCATCTTGGAAATCCTAAGCTATTACACATTTTTCAAGGTCATGGGGTCTATGGGAAGGTGAATACCATGGTGTAGTTTCTAGTGATTAGGCCCCATGCTTCTTCAAATGATCAAGAGTCTCCTTCCAATTTGATCTTACCACTGGTTTTCCATCTTTCCAGTAGGATCCTAAAGTTGTACCATTTCTCAGTCATGCCTGCAACCTTACTATTATTTTCAATGGTTAACACTACCTTTTGTGCTTCAATCAAACTTCTAGTGCACCTATTTCTCATCTCATATCCCATTATTGGATCAAAGGACTTAATAACAATACTCATAACTGTAGGATTGGTCAATTTGGATCCATGTGGCATTTTATTATAGATCTTGAAGAACCTCTTGTGCCGTAGAAAATTGGACCCTTTGCTTGATATGGATTATTTCATGATTTCATTGACTAAAACAGGATCTTAATCTAGTGTTGTGAATTATTTTATGCATCCACACTAGGTCTTCGACCCTTGAAAATCAAATAAAATTATTTTAATGATGTCTTGTGAAGATGTTCTGAAGTGTTGTAAGAAATTTCTACACTTTTCTAGACAATTTTTATTATAATTCATTTAAATATTCCTTTTTATTTCATCATCAAGTCCTATTTTTAAGTGATGTAAAGTGTTATAACAAACTTTCATGCTCTCCTATGCACATCTCCTTATTTATACCTTCCTTATGACTTATTTGACTACCTTTATGCCCTCACATGACTTAATTAAGTATTTTTTTCGATGTAGACCTGAAAAACAATATTAAATGTAGGTTAATTCCTAACACCCACTTTTGAGTCCAAGGTGGGACGTATTCACCATGGGTGGCGAACAAGTCCTTCTTGGGTCTAATTTCAAAATATTTTAAAATTCCTTCCGATTTTTTATTTAAAAATCACTTCATTTCAGCCCGTGATGAGGTATGAATGGGTAATAAGGCACAAGTTTGTATTAATAAGTTTTTTTATCCTCATTTTACATCTATCAATCTCTCTAATCAATCCAAGCATACATTCTTCATCTATCTTTTGTTACAACTCAAGTAAACTAGGGATTTTTCATTGCAAGTCTTCAATTGACCTTCTAAGGACAATCAAGCACTAATTCTACATGTTATGCTATAGATATCCAAGATTAATCATCATTGTAAGGTAATACATTCCATTGTTACATGTTTCATTCCTTTATTTCATCAATTTGGCTTAATTTCCTAAATGGGGTTTGACCAAGGCAAACCCCCATGCCCTAACATTCAACATGTCTCTCTTCTTGTGTTTTTGTAGATTTAGGACTCTTGGAAGCTTATGAATCATTGAAGATCAAGTTTAAAGTTTTTTAAAGTATTATCCTTATTCATCAAGTCAAAATATCAACAAAAATAATTTTTCAGACCCATAAACAAGAGTTTTGGAAGCAGACACTTTTAGGGCATCAAAGTACAAATTAGAAGCCTCAAAATCCAGTTTTGAAAAATAAAAAATTCAAAAGTGGACTCACTCACTAAGGGTGAAAAATGAGTCCCACCCCAAGGTCAATTTTATGATTTTTACATTTTTGAGCACCCTTTTTTTAGAAATAGGCTCTAGTTTAGTTTTACAGAATTGGGACTGATTCACCCACAATGGAAAATGAGTCCCTCTAGGCCTAAATTTCAACATCATCAGCATTTCAAAAGTAATTTCTAGTCCTCATATATGTCTCAAGTGCACACTTTTAGTTTCATTAATTTCTAGTTCATTTTTGCATATCACAATGTGTGTTCAAACAAGTCATAATTCTTAGATTTTGCATGCATGTTTGATCAATTCATAGTTTAGCAACACTTAGATCATGCCATTTATATGATATCACATTGCATACATCCTAATTTGACTGTTACATAAACATTTTGGGCTTAAATCTCTCTTTCTAGGTGAAAAACCTTAGGAAGAGAGTAAGCATTTAGGGTCCCAAAATCTATGTCACATTTTGGTAAACTTGATAATTCAAAATACTTCTATCTTGTCTTTCATTATTTATGTAGCTTGCATTAGGATTTTCTTGATTCATTTGCATGCTAGGTGTTGGATCTTGCATTCATAGAATGTGTATTTAGATTGCATTAGTATTATCTAAATTCATTTAGATTTGTTGAAATTCTGAATTTTTCATTTAAGTCTATGTATTGGCTCTCCAAATTCATAAAAATCAGTCTAAAATTACTTTTTGAAAAAGAAAAAAAAAAAGGTTCATATTGGGACTCATTCACCACCTTGGGAAAATCAGTCCCTTCTCACACCTGAAACAACATTTTCCAAACCTCAAAAATTTGTTTCCAAGTTTTAGTTTGGCATCTTAACTTATATATAGAAGTCAGTTGCATTTTTGTAGCATATATTTCACTACATTTCACCTAAATTAGCTCATTTCATCCATTTTTTAATTTCACTTTTTCATTCACAACATTTAATTTTCAGATTGTTGCATTGCGTGAACAAAAAAATAGCTTACTTCAAAATTGAAAAATTGCATTTCCTTATAAATCATTACATTGTGCTTTCTTTCCTTTTCATTATAACATGTTTTCCTTCAAAATATATGATTTTATTTTGTTAATAGTGGATTGTATAAGTACAACATTCCCTCTTATTCGTTCACTTTAGATTGCCACAATAAGGACTTTAAGAAACATGATCAAACCATTGGTACAATCCTTAATCTTACATTTCCCATTAGTGTGAATGGAAGTGTAGACAATCATAACACGCATGCTTGTTCTTCTCCCAATACCTCTCCTATTAGTGACAAAGGAATTTTGGTGAAAGAAGTTACAAGCATTGCAATTCTTGATTGTACATATTCTTATTCCTCTTCAGAGGATGTTTGCAACCAAGATGATGAAAACATAGAAACTTCTCCTAATATCCCTCCTTGATGTCAAGAGGATAGGTTGGTATTAGAAGAAATTCCTACTAAGAGTCATGAGTATCTTGACACTCCCTTCCCTAATACTCCTGCCCTTTGGGATAATCTATTTGAACACCATAGTAATCCTTCTCTTGATGCCTCCCTCACTTGTGATGAAGCTACTTTACACACTTCAAACTTGGATGAACATATTACAAGCTCTCCTAGTCAAGTAGAACATATAGCACAAGAGAATGAGAATTTACAAACAATAGACACTCAATTAACATCTTCTCCTAATCATTTCCCTCTCCACACTTCCATCATTGATCATTCCCCTATTGGTGATGAAGTCATTTTGGAGTACCATAGCCCTAATTCTCAATAATATGTGGTTTGTTATTCTTCTAAATGCTCTCCTTCTAGGGAGAATATCATGGTGCTAAAAAATGACAACATTAATAATGTATCTTCCTTAGATAAACATGTGGTTCTCTATTGCCATCCCTTAGAGATACATCCAACCAAGACTATTGACATTATAAATGCACAAGCATCCATTAGATCCTCGTCGATCAATGGACCACATACATACCCTGTGGGACATAAAAAAAAACCTAAACTCATTCTCTACCCACCTTCACATCCACTTCATCCTTATAATCAACCTAAACTCATTCTCTACCCACCTTTACATCTGCTTAATCCTTCCAATAGACCTAAACTTACCATCTACCCACCTTTACATCCACATTATCCTTCCAATAAACCCAAACTTACCCTTTACCCCCCCTCGTATCCACTTCATCCTTCCAATAAAACTAAACTTACCCTTTAATCACCTTCATAATCCCTTCATCCCTCTAATGTATTGCAACAATCTAGTGATGATATTGTTGCCCATACATATAACACTCGCAATAATCGGTAACTACCACAACCAGCACCAACCTTGTAGTGTCCTCCGTTTCGGTCGTCGTTGATGTTAAGTAAGTTGACCGTTGGGTGGTTATGTCATTTTCGCATGTTTGAGTAGTGTGAAAAGTTGATTTTGAGGTGTCTTGATTTTGTGATTTTGTAATATTGTATAGTTTTGATTATTTTAATTAATTAAATTAAAAAGGATTAAAAGGGAACTTAATTCAATTGGGAAGTGAAATTATAACTGAATGAACTATATTAGTAAATGATACGATAACTATTTTGGATGGTCAATTATTAAATTAAAATAATAACTAAAAGAAGTATGAGTAATTAAACAATGTGATAAAATAAGATTTTTATTAATTTCTTTGAGAAATAAATAATTAAATAAATTAGTTTTATAAAATATGAAGTAAAGAATTGTTAATAAATAAATAAATTAATTGTTCTTTTAATAATATTGGATGATAATTAGTTGAGTCAAAGGTAACTATCCCCAATGACGTAAAGGGTAAATATTATTGTCAATATATTTTACTAGATTGGCATGATTTGAATTGGTTCAATTTATTCGGTTTGTATTTTGAGGTATTAAATAAAATAAAAAAAATTAAACAAAACTAAATGCAATATTATGTTAGACTCTTCGTAACTAAATCTGGTTGAAAGATAGAACTTTTGGTAGTTGAAGAAAACGGTAGATTTGAAACGCAGGGGGATCAATAAAAGGGTTGGGGGAAATATTCATGGCAGTTTTTCTTGAGCGGGGTTCTTTGCAAGAAATAAAACCAGAAAATGGGATGTCGAATAGGGGATAGGTTTCACAATCCTTCTTTATTTTTCTGGAAAAAGAGAACTGAAAGGAAAAACTTGGAAGAAGAAGAGGCGTGTGGCGGTTTGAGGAAGGGAAAAAGGGGGAGGAAGGAGAAGTTGAAGGATGGATGCACAGGAGACTTTCAAACAAAAAAATGAAATCTACATTTGATGTTGATGTAGTACAGGTATTCCTCAATAAACCACTTCGTTTTTTCCATTACTAGGCAAAAAGTAAGGATTGTTTAATCAAGAAACTTAGGAATGATGTCATGACCATAATGGCAAATGTACAATGCAGATCATAAGAGTCCTCTAAATATTATAATTTGTTTTATCTTCGCACAACATGATAATCAGTTTTCTTTATGCTATCCAAAGATATTTTATTCTGATGCATGTCTGTTTACAGTCTAAATCATCCATTTATTGGTTTCCCCATTGTAGATCGTCAAATAGATTATCTCTAGTTTGGTAGAAGGAAAGAAAACATTATTTGCAAGCAAGAATCCGTTCATGTTTCAAATTCCTCTAACCCTTCTCAAAAATTTGAGAGTGAGCTCTTAAGATCTCACTGTGCCAATTGCACCCTGAAACTAGTCTCATGTGTTTTCCCTCTTCTTTACGCTGCAGAGACAACAAGCATCAATATCTGAAGTGCTGTAGCCATTTATTTTCATGTTTGAGAAGCAAGTTAATGGATAATTGAGGGAGATGGTTCCACAGCCGTGCCTTCCCCATTGGGAGAGTGCTGGGCTGTGGAGGATAGCGCCCTCCACAGGCTGTGGCCTATGGAGAGGGCGCTGCCCTCCACTGGCAGCGTCCTCTTCAATGGGGAAGTTGCTGGCTATTGGGCCTTTTAAAATTTCAAATTTAAAACCTTTATAATATGCAATAGTTAAGTTTGTTTTGTTGCACATCAAATTCTTCGTAGGGTTGCAGATATATATATGGCAGTATAAAAGTATGAATGTATTTTCCTGAATCTTCATATAGAAATATATGTGAGCTCTTTATTTTGTTTTATTTATACCAATGAATATATATATATATATATATTTGTAGGTCTAAATTTTCGTTGAGGAAAGAAGTATTTCTGTGTATAAAATTATGAGTCTATTTTTTTAGTAGATGTGAAATACCCATATAAATATGCCTGTACATATATATATATATACTTGTATGAACTTCTGGAATGAATAAATAACATAATCTGACCTCGGTAAATTTTCCTATTGTTAATGGATGTTATGTGTTCCACCATAATTATACTCAAGTCCAAATTGGGGCATCTCACATGTAGTAATTATCTAAGTTGTAATGGTTTCTTTATTGTGATTTATGAGTACTTCTATCAAAATTAGGATTCAACAATATAATTGTACATGCATAAAATATATATATCTAGAAATATGAGACTCTTAATATAAATTGACAAATACCGGAATTTCATGTTATTGTTTTGATTCAGTTAATTATTTGTTTAGAAAGATATTGTTAACACTTGATGGAATATTGTAATTACAATATCTTCTTGTTGGCATCGTAGATTTACCTTAGATATATTGTATTAAATAATCAGGATATCATCATTATTGATTAAGGTAGATTTGTTAATAAACTACGAAAAATGATTCTTTAGACAACATATTGATATAATTATATATTTTGAAATTGTTATAAAACCTTATCTTTTAATTATTATTATTGTTACCAATCCAACACTCTAACCTTGCTCCTTCTGTCTGAGGACACATATGTTCTTTTAATCATTGTATCTAATTTAGAATGGAAAGATAGGTTAAAAGTTTTTAATGTGAGATTTAAATTATAATATAAAGTATATCTTGAATTTTCTTACATGTTCTCCTAAATTGGTGATTTAATTTTATAGTGTTAATTTCATGATATCTTTTAATTGTTTTATATTTCTTTTAGAATGAAATAAATGTTATCTTAATATTTAACTCCTCGCATGCTTTTAGGTTGGCTAATGGATACTCTTGGCAAATAGGTAGAATAAAATATTGCTACAATTACTTGTGAATTACTGTGCCAGGGAATGAATTAGGTAAATAATTAAAGAGAAAATGATTATTTCGATAGGTTGTTTAGTAAAATATTATTTAACAAAAGATTTTAACGGAATAAAATTGAATTAGGTATTTAATTCTGTTGTAGATAAATGAACTGTGAATTTAGTTAAAGTAAATCGCTTTATATGGTTAATTAAGTTTTAGGGTTCACTAAAGGAGATATGTGATTCTATATTTACATAGTTTCCTCCAAGGAATAATAATTATTTATCAAACTACTATGTGAAATAATTTATTAGTGTCGTCATCTTAGGATTATAATAAAGTTGTAATTGACATCTTAGTATTCCATTGTTAAGTTATAATTAGGATTCATATTAAATAGTCGATGGAGTTGGTTATCTTATAAATGATATAGTTATTTTAAATATAATTATTTATAGTAAATATTCTCTTAATTAAATTAAGTGGATACCTTAAAATAAGTGATAAGAACATTGAAATAATGCCTAAATTAAAGGAATGTCTTTCTGGTTATAAGGTGTGAGTGATAGTTGTTTTAAACAAAGTGTATTGATTATTGGTTTAAGTGTTATGTAATTGTTTTAAGATGGGTGTTATTTGTGGGATATTTATGGAGATGTCTCAATGGCCTGTTCATTGTAAGTGTTTTAAGATAGTGTTCTTCAAGGTTGATGTGTCTAATGGTCCTTGTATGTAATTATGTGTGTAAAATGGGAACCCGTATTATTGTTCATGATTGTTTTAATTTGTGTTTGGAAGAGTATGCTTGAGAATTAGTGTCTTGTGGCTTAAAACATTAGATTTTATCTTCACTTCACAATATTGTGCGGTCCTTAAATGTTGGAAATGATTGATCTTTAAAATAATGTTCTTTTTAGATTGTTTCAAGTTACTTCTTATTGAATGAATGGATATATTATTTGAATGTTTGGTTTTATGGATTCTTTCGATGTGACTTTTCATGAGTTGTTTTTGAGTTGGGAAATTTCTCTCAACTAATGTATGTTGCTATTCATTGGGAACCCATATGTTTTCTTTTGGTTCCTTACCCTGAGTGGTAAATCGGTTAATGTTATCTTTGTCGTGATTGATGGTCTTGCTTGAGTTGTTAATGAGTCAAATTGAAAGTTCTTTGAGTTATGGGTATTCCGAGAGGAGAAAATAGAGGTTTCCCTTGGATGTCCGATTTAGTTTGTATCGAAGTTGTTGATGTTGTTTAAGGGAGTTGTTGATCTTGTTTTGATGTGTTCTCTCATTATATTTGAATTGAAAATATTTCCTCAAGGTTTTGCTTTTATTCTTGTTAGATTTTCATGGGGAAACCCTAGTGTAACCTTTTGAGAATCTTCCAGAGGTTTATTTTACTATTGGTTAATGTTCCTCCTTTTATGTGCCCTTGTTGTGGCAAGTGTTTAGGTTTCATGTTTTTGAAAAGGGTTGTACATGAATCGTTGAGATTTTGATTATGTATTTATGGCAAGATGGGTAATGCCTTGCATGCTTCTCTGTTGTGATCTAATGTACTTGTTATGTTGTACAACCCTTGGATTTGGTTTTTTATGTTTTGAGTGTCTAGAGTGGGAGTGGCTCTAAGTGGGTGGTCGGCGCACAAAGGGGCGCCAGGATAGCCCTCGTTAGAGTGAAATTAATAAGTGATAATTTAAATAATTAACTAGGGGGTGGGTAGAATCACATTAAAAAGATAATTGATGCCTCTTCCGCCGTTGAGTGCTACCACAGACTAAAGGGGATTGAGAAGGCCGTGGTTGGCATGTTCGTTGCCTTGTCTTCGCGAAGGGTAACGGATCCGCATGAGCAACCCTATGGGGCGGCACCTTGAAATAGGTAGTCTGGATAACCATAGATGGAGGCGGCTCCTAGCGCTCGGTTTTAGTCTGGATAATTCGTTAGTAGACGGAGGCGGCACCTTGCGTTAGTAGTAGTCTGGATAATCCATGTAAGCCATGCGATGACACTCTCCTCTAACACTCCTTATTATGTTGCTTCTTTGGAAATCCTCTGGAAGTGGTTCTTTGTCTTGAATTGATGAAACATAGTTGTTTTGAATTGATTTATGGTTTTACCCTAATTGATCTTTGGTGTATTTTATGGTATTGTATTTAATCTTGTTGATGTTTGGGTTTTAACCTTGTACCCTTGTGGTACTGTGATATGATGTTATTGTATTGCGTCATTGTGATTTAGAATTGTGTTATGTTTTTTTTAATGCGGTTTGATTTGGAAGTGTTTTATGATCTTCCTTTGGTTCCTTGTTTACTGGCTATTGCCTTGACTTATGTGACGAGATTTATGATTCTTGGATGTGGTTGATTATGTCATTGTAATACCTGAGTGTTATGATACTTTTGTATGATGCTGAGTCTTGTGGTTCCCTGTTGGATGTTCTTGGTTGAGGTCTCTTTCTTGTTAGCTCCTAGCACGGGGGGTTGGTCTGCGGACTCACATGGTCGGGTGGAACGTGCTATGCACCCCATTGGGTCCCCAGTCGAGGATCGAGAGGTGCGGATTGGTGCTATTACAGCGACTCCAGAGTTGTATCTGTCTTGGAGCCAGATTTGATACTTGTATTTCTCTAATTATTTGTATCATGGTATCTTGTGTATGGTTTCCATTCATATTTGGAACACTCTTGTATCATTGTACTCCTTAAACATTGTACTATAATGAAATGTTAAACTTGGTGTGGATATTGGCTATGGCAGTTGTTATTCAATGTGTTAGGATGATCATGCATATGATGTATTTATGTTTTCAGATGGTTTCTTATCATTGATCATCATGTATGTGTTATATTTGTTATTGTTAATGATTATCTCTTTGGATTTTATTCTTTATTGATGTTGTATGGATCTAAGTCGCGTAATGACTCTTTGTGTACCCCAAGGGATGTATGTGTTAATGAATCTATTTAATTGAAATTCGTGTTATGACTTAATGTGTATTACATGTATGTTATGTTTATTTTTAAAAAAATAAAAAATTTGTGCTGTAATTATTGTGTTGATGTCCTTTGGGGTTCACACGGCAGGGCGTTACAACATTGGTATCAGATCCTAGGTTCATACACTGGGCACTATGTGCTCACTATGTAACCTTGCGCTTTGACCCGTGCGTCTTGAGTTTCACTTTTCTGTTGTCATTGTTGTGAACCTGAGTTTCTTCTATTAACCGGTATTGGGTCAGTGGTGCAGGAAACCGATTGAAAGGATAGGACCCACGGTGTAGTGCGTAATGCACCGATATTCTTTCTGTCGGGGATGCTCTATGGACCCTTGAGTTTTAGTGTGATGTGTTTCTTGGTGATGTGTTTTATGTGTGTGAATAAGTCAAGAGTATGTGGAATTTGCTATTTTGCTGTCCTTGAAAGGTGAATTATGTTTCCTTGAATCTGTGAAGGTGTAAAATTTTGCCTTTTTATTGAAATTGATGTGAGATTTGGTGTTGAATAATGGTTAAAGTGAAGTTCTTTGTGTGAAAATTATGAGTTTTAACAAAAATGTGAGGCTTTGTAGAGAATTATACTATGATTTTTAGCAGAATATGGTATTTTTAAGTTAAGATGCAACTTGAATGATTAGTGCTAATGAGAAATGTTCTATGGTAGCTTTTGATTTACAGGAACTTGGCTTCAGAAACGTAGTGATGAAGGTAAAGTAATTGTAATATGTAGGTATAGATACTCATTATTTCAAGTAGTAGTTCCTTTTGATATAATAGATGAATTAGGTTTATGGTTAGCATCCTTATGACAATATTGTTTAACTAGTAAGAAGCAAACTATTTATGAGTTATTAGAATTGTTTTGACTATTATGTGTGGTTAGTGGGAGGGACAGTGTGGTATCACTCGCTCGCGAGTGCCCTACTATGCTGGGATTTCCTCTCACGATGTAATTGTGATATATATATTGTGCACAACGTTTGTTTGCATGCAGGATTGCAGGAATTAAGTCTCGATTCCACCTGCATTGTCAGGACAGGGCGAGCATCATAAATACCCAATGGGCTTGACGTTGAACATAGGAGCTGACCAGAAAGTTTCCTCGACTTAGTTTGTCCACTCCATCCTAGTGTTTGGAAAATTAGTTCGGTATCATTTCCTTATTTTGGTTAGTTTAAATTTTCGTTACTTACTTGATGATGTTTTGACTTGTGGTGTTGATGTGCTTATGTTTTTGTTAGTTTATGGATTGTGCCTGAGCTCAAATTCCAAGAGTAAGTTGAAGCCAAGGGGGGGGGAGGATGTAGTGTCCTCCGTTTCGGTCGTCGCTGATGTTAAGTAAGTTGACCGTTGGGTGGTTATGTCATTTTCGCATGTTTGAGTAGTGTGAAAAGTTGATTTTGAGGTGTCTTGATTTTGTGATTTTGTAATATTCTATAGTTTTGATTATTTTAATTAATTAAATTAAAAAGGATTAAAAGGGAACTTAATTCAATTGGGAAGTGAAATTATAACTGAATGAACTATATTAGTAAATGATACAATAACTATTTTGGATGGTCAATTATTAAATTAAAATAATAACTAAAAGAAGTATGAGTAATTAAACAATGTGATAAAATAAGATTTTTATTAATTTCTTTGAGAAATAAATAATTAAATAAATTAGTTTTATAAAATATGAAGTAAAGAATTGTTAATAAATAAATTAATTAATTGTTCTTTTAATAATATTGGATGATAATTAGTTGAGTCAAAGGTAACTATCCCCAATGACGTAAAGGGTAAATATTATTGTCAATATATTTTACTAGATTGGCATGATTTGAATTGGTTCAATTTATTCGGTTTGTATTTTGAGGTATTAAATAAAATAAAAAAAATTAAACAAAACTAAATGCAATATTATGTTAGACTCTTCGTAACTAAATCTGGTTGAAAGATAGAACTTTTGGTAGTTGAAGAAAACGGTAGATTTGAAATGCAGGGGGATCAATAAAAGGGTTGGGGGAAATATTCATGGCAATTTTTCTTGAGCGGGGTTCTTTGCAAGAAATAAAACCAGAAAATGGGATGTCGAATAGGGGATAGGTTTCACAATCCTTCTTTATTTTTCTGGAAAAAGAGAACTGAAAGGAAAAACTTGGAAGAAGAAGAGGCGTGTGACAGTTTGAGGAAGGGAAAAAGGGGGAAGAAGGAGAAGTTGAAGGATGGATGCACAAGAGACTTTCAAACAAAAAAATGAAATCTACATTTGATGTTGATGTAGTACAGGTATTCCTCAATAAACCACTTCGTTGTTTCCATTACCAGGCAAAAAGTAAGGATTTTTTAATCAAGAAACTTAGGAATGATGTCATGACCATAATGGCGAATGTACAATGCAGATCATAAGAGTCCTCTAAATATTATAATTTGTTTTATCTTCGCACAACATGATAATCAGTTTTTTTATGCTATCCAAAGATATTTTATTCTGATGCATGTCTGTTTACAGTCTAAATCATCCATTTATTGGTTTCCCCATTGTAGATCGTCAAATAGATTATCTCTAGTTTGGTAGAAGGAAAGAAAACGTTATTTGGAAGCAAGAATCCGTTCATGTTTCAAATTCCTCTAACCCTTCTCAAAAATTTGAGAGTGAACTCTTAAGATCTCACTGTGCCAATTGCACCCTGAAACCAGTCTCGTGTGTTTTCCCTCTTCTTTACGCTGCAGAGACAACAAGCATCAGTATTTGAAGTGCTATAGCCATTTATTTTCATGTTTGAGAAGCAAGTTAATGGATAATTGAGGGAGATGGTTCCACAGTCGCGCCCTCCCCATTGGGAGAGTGCTGGGCTGTGGAGGATAGCGCCCTCCACAGGCTGTGGCCTGTGGAGAGGGCGCTGCCCTCCACTGGCAGCGTCCTCTTCAATGGGGAAGCTGCTGGCTATTGGGCCTTTTAAAATTTCAAATTTAAAACCTTTATAATATGCAATAGTTAAGTTTGTTTTGTTGCACATCAAATTCTTCGTAGGGTTGCAGATATATATATGGCAGTATAAAAGTATGAATGTATTTTCCTGAATCTTCATATAGAAATATATGTGAGCTCTTTATTTTGTTTTATTTATACCAATGAATATATATATATATATATATTTGTAGGTCTAAATTTTCGTTGAGGAAAGAAGTATTTCTGTGTATAAAATTATGAGTCTATTTTTTTAGTAGATGTGAAATACCCATATAAATATGCCTGTACATATATATATATATACTTGTATGAACTTCTGGAATGAATAAATAACATAATCTGACCTCGGTAAATTTTCCTATTGTTAATGGATGTTATGTGTTCCACCATAATTATACTCAAGTCCAAATTGGGGCATCTCACATGTAGTAATTATCTAAGTTGTAATGGTTTCTTTATTGTGATTTATGAGTACTTCTATCAAAATTAGGATTCAACAATATAATTGTACATGCATAAAATATATATATCTAGAAATATGAGACTCTTAATATAAATTGACAAATACCGGAATTTCATGTTATTGTTTTGATTCAGTTAATTATTTGTTTAGAAAGATATTGTTAACACTTGATGGAATATTGTAATTACAATATCTTCTTGTTGGCATCGTAGATTTACCTTAGATATATTGTATTAAATAATCAGGATATCATCATTATTGATTAAGGTAGATTTGTTAATAAACTACGAAAAATGATTCTTTAGACAACATATTGATATAATTATATATTTTGAAATTGTTATAAAACCTTATCTTTTAATTATTATTATTGTTACCAATCCAACACTCTAACCTTGCTCCTTCTGTCTGAGGACACATATGTTCTTTTAATCATTGTATCTAATTTAGAATGGAAAGATAGGTTAAAAGTTTTTAATGTGAGATTTAAATTATAATATAAAGTATATCTTGAATTTTCTTACATGTTCTCCTAAATTGGTGATTTAATTTTATAGTGTTAATTTCATGATATCTTTTAATTGTTTTATATTTCTTTTAGAATGAAATAAATGTTATCTTAATATTTAACTCCTCGCATGCTTTTAGGTTGGCTAATGGATACTCTTGGCAAATAGGTAGAATAAAATATTGCTACAATTACTTGTGAATTACTGTGCCAGGGAATGAATTAGGTAAATAATTAAAGAGAAAATGATTATTTCGATAGGTTGTTTAGTAAAATATTATTTAACAAAAGATTTTAACGGAATAAAATTGAATTAGGTATTTAATTCTGTTGTAGATAAATGAACTGTGAATTTAGTTAAAGTAAATCGCTTTATATGGTTAATTAAGTTTTAGGGTTCACTAAAGGAGATAAGTGATTCTATATTTACATAGTTTCCTTCAAGGAATAATAATTATTTATCAAACTACTATGTGAAATAATTTATTAGTGTCGTCATCTTAGGATTATAATAAAGTTGTAATTGACATCTTAGTATTCCATTGTTAAGTTATAATTAGGATTCATATTAAATAGTCGATGGAGTTGGTTATCTTATAAATGATATAGTTATTTTAAATATAATTATTTATAGTAAATATTCTCTTAATTAAATTAAGTGGATACCTTAAAATAAGTGATAAGAACGTTGAAATAATGCCTAAATTAAAGGAATGTCTTTATGGTTATAAGGTGTGAGTGATTGTTGTTTTAAACAAAGTGTATTGATTATTGGTTTAAGTGTTATGTAATTGTTTTAAGATGGGTGTTATTTGTGGGATATTTATGGAGATGTCTCGATGGCCTGTTCATTGTAAGTGTTTTAAGATAGTGTTCTTTAAGGTTGATGTGTCTAATGGTCCTTGTATGTAATTATGTGTGTAAAATGGGAACCCGTATTATTGTTCATGATTGTTTTAATTTGTGTTTGGAAGAGTATGCTTGAGAATTAGTGTCTTGTGGCTTAAAACATTAGATTTTATCTTCACTTCACAATATTGTGCGGTCCTTAAATGTTGGAAATGATTGATCTTTAAAATAATGTTCTTTTTAGATTGTTTCAAGTTACTTCTTATTGAATGAATGGATATATTATTTGAATGTTTGGTTTTATGGATTCTTTCGATGTGACTTTTCATGAGTTGTTTTTGAGTTGGGAAATTTCTCTCAACTAATGTATGTTGCTATTCATTGGGAACCCATATGTTTTCTTTTGGTTCCTTACCCTGAGTGGTAAATCGGTTAATGTTATCTTTGTCGTGATTGATGGTCTTGCTTGAGTTGTTAATGAGTCAAATTGAAAGTTCTTTGAGTTATGGGTATTCCGAGAGGAGAAAATAGAGGTTTCCCTTGGATGTCCGATTTAGTTTGTATCGAAGTTGTTGATGTTGTTTAAGGGAGTTGTTGATCTTGTTTTGATGTGTTCTCTCATTATATTTGAATTGAAAATATTTCCTCAAGGTTTTGCTTTTATTCTTGTTAGATTTTCATGGGGAAACCCTAGTGTAACCTTTTGAGAATCTTCCAGAGGTTTATTTTACTATTGGTTAATGTTCCTCCTTTTATGTGCCCTTGTTGTGGCAAGTGTTTAGGTTTCATGTTTTTGAAAAGGGTTGTACATGAATCGTTGAGATTTTGATTATGTATTTATGGCAAGATGGGTAATGCCTTGCATGCTCTCCATAGGATCATAATGTGGACTGCTTGCGTTGTACAAACCTTTGATTTATTTCTTTAAGGTTCTTTGAGTGTCTGTATGGGAGCGGCCCATAGTACACAAAGGCAGATAGCCTCTTCGCTAGAGTAGAAATTACCAAGGATACCTCTAAATAATTCAACTAGTGGGTAGAATCACATTAAAAGATAAATCTGAGATGCCCTTTATGCTACTTCAATGCACTAAAGGGATTGGAGAGAAGGCCGTGGTTGGCATGTTTGTTGCCCTGGCTGGGTAATCCGATCCGCGATGAGCAAACCGGCGGGCGCACCTGCCAGGTAAACCGGATAAATCGCGATGGATACCCCAGCCGGGTTTTAGTCCGATAATTCGCTAGTAGATTCGGGAGAGGCTGCACCCGCGCTAAGTAGTAACTGATAATCCATGTAAAGCCATGAAGCGGCGATAATTCCTCTAACACTCCTTATTATGTTGCTTCTTGGAAACTCGAAGTGGTTCTTTGTCTTGAAATTGATGAAACATAGCGTTTGAATTGATTTTATGGTTTTACCTTCTAATTGATCTTTTGGTGCATCAGTGGCATTGTATTTAATCTGTTGGATACTGGTTTCTTTAACCTTGTACCTCGGTAAATCGCGGATATGATGTTATTGCATTAAGCGCCAATACTTAGGAATTGTGTTATGTTTTTAATGCGGCTCTTGATTTGGAAGTACTTTATGATCTTCCCTTTGGTTCCTCGCTTAATCGCTATTGCCTTGACTTATGTGGACGGTGATTTGATACCCTGATGTGGTTGATTATGTCACAATACCTCGAAAGTGTTATGATAATTTCTTTGTATGATAGCCGAAGCCCTGTGGTTCCCCCCGCTATGCCTTTGGTTTATGTCCTTTCTTTGTTAGTCTTCAGCACGGGTTATCCGCTGACTCACATGGTCGGGTGGAACGTGCTATGCACCCCATTGGGTCCCCAGTCGAGGATCGAGAGGTGCGGATTGGTGCTATTACAGCGACTCCAGAGTTGTATCTGTCTTGGAGCCAGATTTGATACTTGTATTTCTCTAATTATTTGTATCATGGTATCTTGTGTATGGTTTCCATTCATATTTGGAACACTCTTGTATCATTGTACTCCTTAAACATTGTACTATAATGAAATGTTAAACTTGGTGTGGATATTGGCTATGGCAGTTGTTATTCAATGTGTTAGGATGATCATGCATATGATGTATTTATGTTTTCAGATGGTTTCTTATCATTGATCATCATGTATGTGTTATATTTGTTATTGTTAATGATTATCTCTTTGGATTTTATTCTTTATTGATGTTGTATGGATCTAAGTCGCGTAATGACTCTTTGTGTACCCCAAGGGATGTATGTGTTAATGAATCTATTTAATTGAAATTCGTGTTATGACTTAATGTGTATTACATGTATGTTATGTTTATTTTTAAAAAAATAAAAAATTTGTGCTGTAATTATTGTGTTGATGTCCTTTGGGGTTCACACGGCAGGGCGTTACAACATTGGTATCAGATCCTAGGTTCATACACTGGGCACTATGTGCTCACTATGTAACCTTGCGCTTTGACCCGTGCGTCTTGAGTTTCACTTTTCTGTTGTCATTGTTGTGAACCTGAGTTTCTTCTATTAACCGGTATTGGGTCAGTGGTGCAGGAAACCGATTGAAAGGATAGGACCCACGGTGTAGTGCGTAATGCACCGATATTCTTTCTGTCGGGGATGCTCTATGGACCCTTGAGTTTTAGTGTGATGTGTTTCTTGGTGATGTGTTTTATGTGTGTGAATAAGTCAAGAGTATGTGGAATTTGCTATTTTGCTGTCCTTGAAAGGTGAATTATGTTTCCTTGAATCTGTGAAGGTGTAAAATTTTGCCTTTTTATTGAAATTGATGTGAGATTTGGTGTTGAATAATGGTTAAAGTGAAGTTCTTTGTGTGAAAATTATGAGTTTTAACAAAAATGTGAGGCTTTGTAGAGAATTATACTATGATTTTTAGCAGAATATGGTATTTTTAAGTTAAGATGCAACTTGAATGATTAGTGCTAATGAGAAATGTTCTATGGTAGCTTTTGATTTACAGGAACTTGGCTTCAGAAACGTAGTGATGAAGGTAAAGTAATTGTAATATGTAGGTATAGATACTCATTATTTCAAGTAGTAGTTCCTTTTGATATAATAGATGAATTAGGTTTATGGTTAGCATCCTTATGACAATATTGTTTAACTAGTAAGAAGCAAACTATTTATGAGTTATTAGAATTGTTTTGACTATTATGTGTGGTTAGTGGGAGGGACAGTGTGGTATCACTCGCTCGCGAGTGCCCTACTATGCTGGGATTTCCTCTCACGATGTAATTGTGATATATATATTGTGCACAACGTTTGTTTGCATGCAGGATTGCAGGAATTAAGTCTCGATTCCACCTGCATTGTCAGGACAGGGCGAGCATCATAAATACCCAATGGGCTTGACGTTGAACATAGGAGCTGACCAGAAAGTTTCCTCGACTTAGTTTGTCCACTCCATCCTAGTGTTTGGAAAATTAGTTCGGTATCATTTCCTTATTTTGGTTAGTTTAAATTTTCGTTACTTACTTGATGATGTTTTGACTTGTGGTGTTGATGTGCTTATGTTTTTGTTAGTTTATGGATTGTGCCTGAGCTCAAATTCCAAGAGTAAGTTGAAGCCAAGGGGGGGGGAGGATGTAGTGTCCTCCGTTTCGGTCGTCGCTGATGTTAAGTAAGTTGACCGTTGGGTGGTTATGTCATTTTCGCATGTTTGAGTAGTGTGAAAAGTTGATTTTGAGGTGTCTTGATTTTGTGATTTTGTAATATTCTATAGTTTTGATTATTTTAATTAATTAAATTAAAAAGGATTAAAAGGGAACTTAATTCAATTGGGAAGTGAAATTATAACTGAATGAACTATATTAGTAAATGATACAATAACTATTTTGGATGGTCAATTATTAAATTAAAATAATAACTAAAAGAAGTATGAGTAATTAAACAATGTGATAAAATAAGATTTTTATTAATTTCTTTGAGAAATAAATAATTAAATAAATTAGTTTTATAAAATATGAAGTAAAGAATTGTTAATAAATAAATTAATTAATTGTTCTTTTAATAATATTGGATGATAATTAGTTGAGTCAAAGGTAACTATCCCCAATGACGTAAAGGGTAAATATTATTGTCAATATATTTTACTAGATTGGCATGATTTGAATTGGTTCAATTTATTCGGTTTGTATTTTGAGGTATTAAATAAAATAAAAAAAATTAAACAAAACTAAATGCAATATTATGTTAGACTCTTCGTAACTAAATCTGGTTGAAAGATAGAACTTTTGGTAGTTGAAGAAAACGGTAGATTTGAAATGCAGGGGGATCAATAAAAGGGTTGGGGGAAATATTCATGGCAATTTTTCTTGAGCGGGGTTCTTTGCAAGAAATAAAACCAGAAAATGGGATGTCGAATAGGGGATAGGTTTCACAATCCTTCTTTATTTTTCTGGAAAAAGAGAACTGAAAGGAAAAACTTGGAAGAAGAAGAGGCGTGTGACAGTTTGAGGAAGGGAAAAAGGGGGAAGAAGGAGAAGTTGAAGGATGGATGCACAAGAGACTTTCAAACAAAAAAATGAAATCTACATTTGATGTTGATGTAGTACAGGTATTCCTCAATAAACCACTTCGTTGTTTCCATTACCAGGCAAAAAGTAAGGATTTTTTAATCAAGAAACTTAGGAATGATGTCATGACCATAATGGCGAATGTACAATGCAGATCATAAGAGTCCTCTAAATATTATAATTTGTTTTATCTTCGCACAACATGATAATCAGTTTTTTTATGCTATCCAAAGATATTTTATTCTGATGCATGTCTGTTTACAGTCTAAATCATCCATTTATTGGTTTCCCCATTGTAGATCGTCAAATAGATTATCTCTAGTTTGGTAGAAGGAAAGAAAACGTTATTTGGAAGCAAGAATCCGTTCATGTTTCAAATTCCTCTAACCCTTCTCAAAAATTTGAGAGTGAACTCTTAAGATCTCACTGTGCCAATTGCACCCTGAAACCAGTCTCGTGTGTTTTCCCTCTTCTTTACGCTGCAGAGACAACAAGCATCAGTATTTGAAGTGCTATAGCCATTTATTTTCATGTTTGAGAAGCAAGTTAATGGATAATTGAGGGAGATGGTTCCACAGTCGCGCCCTCCCCATTGGGAGAGTGCTGGGCTGTGGAGGATAGCGCCCTCCACAGGCTGTGGCCTGTGGAGAGGGCGCTGCCCTCCACTGGCAGCGTCCTCTTCAATGGGGAAGCTGCTGGCTATTGGGCCTTTTAAAATTTCAAATTTAAAACCTTTATAATATGCAATAGTTAAGTTTGTTTTGTTGCACATCAAATTCTTCGTAGGGTTGCAGATATATATATGGCAGTATAAAAGTATGAATGTATTTTCCTAAATCTTCATATAGAAATATATGTGAGCTCTTTATTTTGTTTTATTTATACCAATGAATATATATATATATATATAGTATATGTATATATATATATATATATATAAGAAAGAAGTAGTAGGAGAGTATATATAGGCATATATATGAGATATATATATATATATATATATATATATATATATATTTCTGTAGGTCTAAATTGCTCTGAGTGGCAAAGTACGTATAAAATTAGGAGTCTATTTTTTTAGTAGATGTGAAATACCCATATAAATATGCCTGTACATATATATATATACTTGTATGAACTTCTGGAATGAATAAATAACATAATCTGACCTTGGTAAATTTTCCTATTGTTAATGGATGTTATGTGTTCCACCATAATTATACTCAAGTCCAAATTGGGGCGTCTCACGTGTAGTAATTATCTAAGTTGTAATGGTTGCTTTATTGTGATTTATGAGTACTTCTATCAAAATTAGGATTCAACAATATAATTGCACATGCATAAAATATATATATCTAGAAATATGAGACTCTTAATATAAATTGACAAATACCGGAATTTCATGTTATTGTTTGGATTCAGTTAATTATTTGTTTAGAAAGATATTGTTAACACTTGATGGAATATTGTAATTACAATATCTTCTTGTTGGCATCGTAGATTTACCTTAGATATATTGTATTAAATAATCAGGATATCATCATTATTGATTAAGGTAGATTTATTAATAAACTAGGAAAAATGATTCTTTAGACAACATATTGATATAATTATATATTTTGAAATTGTTATAAAACCTTATCTTTTAATTATTATTATTGTTACCAATCCAACACTCTAACCTTGCTCCTTTGTCTGAGGACACATATGTTCTTTTAATCATTGTATCTAATTTAGAATGGAAAGATAGGTTAAAAGTTTTTAACGTGAGATTTAAATTATAATATAAAGTATATCTTGAATTTTCTTACATGTTCTCCTAAATTGGTGATTTAATTTTATAGTGTTAATTTCATGATATCTTTTAATTGTTTTATATTTCTTTTAGAATGAAATAAATGTTATCTTAATATTTAACTCCTCGCATGCTTTTAGGTTGGCTAATGGATACTCTTGGAAAATAGGTAGAATAAAATATTGCTACAATTACTTGTGAATTATTGTGCCAGGGAATGAATTAGGTAAATAATTAAAGAGAAAATGGTTATTTCGATAGGTTGTTTAGTAAAATATTATTTAACAAAAGATTTTAACGGAATAAAATTGAATTAGGTATTTAATTCTGTTGTAGATAAATGAACTGTGAATTTAGTTAAAGTAAATCGCTTTATATGGTTAATTAAGTTTTAGGGTTCACTAAAGGAGATAAGTGATTCTATATTTACATAGTTTCCTTCAAGGAATAATAATTATTTATCAAACTACTATGTGAAATAATTTATTAGTGTCGTCATCTTAGGATTATAATAAAGTTGTAATTGACATCTTAGTATTCCATTGTTAAGTTATAATTAGGATTCATATTAAATAGTCGATGGAGTTGGTTATCTTATAAATGATATAGTTATTTTAAATATAATTATTTATAGTAAATATTCTCTTAATTAAATTAAGTGGATACCTTAAAATAAGTGATAAGAACGTTGAAATAATGCCTAAATTAAAGGAATGTCTTTATGGTTATAAGGTGTGAGTGATTGTTGTTTTAAACAAAGTGTATTGATTATTGGTTTAAGTGTTATGTAATTGTTTTAAGATGGGTGTTATTTGTGGGATATTTATGGAGATGTCTCGATGGCCTGTTCATTGTAAGTGTTTTAAGATAGTGTTCTTTAAGGTTGATGTGTCTAATGGTCCTTGTATGTAATTATGTGTGTAAAATGGGAACCCGTATTATTGTTCATGATTGTTTTAATTTGTGTTTGGAAGAGTATGCTTGAGAATTAGTGTCTTGTGGCTTAAAACATTAGATTTTATCTTCACTTCACAATATTGTGCGGTCCTTAAATGTTGGAAATGATTGATCTTTAAAATAATGTTCTTTTTAGATTGTTTCAAGTTACTTCTTATTGAATGAATGGATATATTATTTGAATGTTTGGTTTTATGGATTCTTTCGATGTGACTTTTCATGAGTTGTTTTTGAGTTGGGAAATTTCTCTCAACTAATGTATGTTGCTATTCATTGGGAACCCATATGTTTTCTTTTGGTTCCTTACCCTGAGTGGTAAATCGGTTAATGTTATCTTTGTCGTGATTGATGGTCTTGCTTGAGTTGTTAATGAGTCAAATTGAAAGTTCTTTGAGTTATGGGTATTCCGAGAGGAGAAAATAGAGGTTTCCCTTGGATGTCCGATTTAGTTTGTATCGAAGTTGTTGATGTTGTTTAAGGGAGTTGTTGATCTTGTTTTGATGTGTTCTCTCATTATATTTGAATTGAAAATATTTCCTCAAGGTTTTGCTTTTATTCTTGTTAGATTTTCATGGGGAAACCCTAGTGTAACCTTTTGAGAATCTTCCAGAGGTTTTATATTCTATCATTGGTTAATGCTCCTCCCTTTATTATGCCCCTTGTTGTGGCAAGGCGTTTAGGTTTCCACGTTTTCGCGCCGTGCCATGAATCGCTGAGATTTTCATCATGCATTTATGGCAAGATGGGCAAATGCTGCATGCTCTCCGCCAGAACGAACACGTAATTTAAGGCGTTGTACAAACTCGGATTTGGTTTTTAAGGTTCGGCGGTTCAGGGGAGGGAGTGGTTTGGTAGCGGCCTGGCTGCACAAAAGGCCGTGATAGCCCTCGTTAGAGTGAAATTAATAAGTGATAATTTAAATAATTAACTAGGGGGTGGGTAGAATCACATTAAAAAGATAATTGATGCCTCTTCTGCCTTTGAGTGCTACCACAGACTAAAGGGGATTGAGAAGGCCATGGTTGGTATGTTCGTTGCCTTGTCTTCGTGAAGGGTAACGGATCCGCATGAGAAACCCTATGGGGTGGCGCCTTGAAATAGGTAGTCTGGATAACCATAGATGGAGGCGGCTCCTAGCGCTCGGTTTTAGTCTGGATAATTCGTCAGTAGACGGAGGTGGCGCCTTGTGTTAGTAGTAGTCTGGATAATCCATGTAAGCCATGCGATGACATTCTCCTCTAACACTCCTTATTATGTTGCTTCTTTGGAAATCCTCTGGAAGTGGTTCTTTGTCTTGAATTGATGAAACATAGTTGTTTTGAATTGATTTATGGTTTTACCCTAATTGATCTTTGGTGTATTTTGTGGTATTGTATTTAATCTTATTGATGTTTGGGTTTTAACCTTGTACCCTTGTGGTACTGTGATATGATGTTATTGTATTGCGTCATTGTGATTTAGAATTGTGTTATGTTTTTTTTAATGCGGTTTGATTTGGAAGTGTTTTATGATCTTCCTTTGGTTCCTTGTTTACTGGCTATTGCCTTGACTTATGTGATGAGATTTATGATTCTTGGATGTTGTTGATTATGTCATTGTAATACCTGAGTGTTATGATACTTTTGTATGATGCTGAGTCTTGTGGTTCCCTGTTGGATGTTCTTGGTTGAGGTCTCTTTCTTGTTAGCTCCTAGCACGGGGGGTGGTTCTGTGGACTCACATGGTCAGGTGGAACGTGCTATGCACCCCATTGGGTCCCCAGTCGAGGATCGAGAGGTGCGGATTGGTGCTATTACAGCGACTCCAGAGTTGTATCTGTCTTGGAGCCAGTTTTGATACTTGTATTTCTCTAATTATTTGTATCATGGTATCTTGTGTATGGTTTCCATTCATATTTGGAACACTCTTGTATCATTGTACTCCTTAAACATTGTACTGTAATGAAATGTTAAACTTGGTGTGGATATTGGCTATGGCAGTTTTTATTCAATGTGTTAGGATGATCATGCATATGATGTATTTGTGTTTTCAGATGGTTTCTTATCATTGATCATCATGTATGTGTTATATTTGTTATTGTTAATGATTATCTCTTTGGATTTTTATCTCACATGTATGGATTCAAGTCAGCAGAATGACTCTCTGCAACCCTAAAGGGATGTATGTGTTAATGAATCTATTTAATTGGCAAACTGGCGTTATGATCTAACGTATTACATGTATGTTATGTTTATTTTAAAAAATAAAAAAATTGTGCTGTAATTATTGTGTTGATGTCCTTTGGGGTTCACACGGCGGGGCGTTACAAACCTCTTTACCTTTACCAAATCCCCCTAGTGCTCCTCATTATATCCTACTGACAAAGGAGTATGATCTTGTTGAATAGCTAAAGAATATTCCTACAAAAATTTCCCTTTGGGATTTACTTCACAATTCACCAAATTACAACACTATTCTTCAAACAACCTTACAAAAAATTGTAGCTCCTAATATTACAAATGCAAATGAAGTGGAAACTTTAATCCATAAACATGATCTCCCCTCTTTGGATTTTCAAAAACAAAATGAAGCTTTCATGATCATCCCTCAATACAAAACAAGTGGCATAAAGAGAACTCTTATAGACAATGGTTCTACTCTTAATGTGTGTAGTGTGTCTTTTGGATAGTCTCAACATTCATAGATCCACCATTCAACCTAACTCTCTCTATATTAAGGGATTTGAAAATGTCACAAAGTAATCACTCAAGGTGATCATTATGCCTCTTACAGTTGGAGTGGTCACCTTAAATACACCAATCTATTTCATCCCTTATGAAATTTCATGTAATCTTATCTTAGGTAGATAGTGGATTCATTCCATGAATGTTGTTCCCTCCACTTGTCATCACAAAATGAAATACATTTACAATAAAAATTTCTACACCCTTGACATTGACCCTCAACCTTATAGTGTTTTACAATTTTCCAATACCAAAGAGAACCCCTTGAACACATCAACACCAACCATACAAGTAGAATCTACACAACAAACTGACCACAACCTTTAATTTCACACATCATTATTAGAAGATGATTGGGGTTCCTTGAATTTTGAGGATACCTTCATGGGTAAATACAAAATTATCCACAAATATTTGAGAATAGAAAATGACACAACAACCATATCAACACCAACTTTGGAAGACCTTTTGAAAAAATCTAGCTCAACCATTTTATACAAAGAAATAAAATACACAACCACCTTTGACAAACACAATAACGAATAACCACCCAATCCAAAAGCCATGTAAAAGATTTATGGAAAAGGTTTTGAGTTTATGAAAAGGCTTAGATATAATGGAAAAGGATGTGGTGCTAATGAAGAAGGTATCCACAATCCTATAGAGACCCTCACACAACAAACCACTCATGGGCTTAGTTATTTTCCTATTAAACCTCCACCATCCATCAAAAATATCAAACAACACCCTTCTAACTCATCCTTAACAAATCGTGGTCTTAAAAATCATCTTTCATCAAGTATGCAACACATGACTACACCTTCACTTAATGTCAATGCCATCTCACAAAATGTTCATGATTTGAATTCATTAGATTTTATACCTTCCTCTAAAGGAAAGAATAAAATCTCACAATCTAGTGACACTTGTGAAGGTATGGAATATACTACTAAGCAATATGAATCTTTGAAACAAACCACATGACCACCTTCTCACATTGATGAAGAAGGTATCTTTTTGACACTCCTCCAAGATCATGTGATCACCCTCCCTCCTAGAACTTGCAAGAAATGTTATGATAAGACTTAATTTTGAAAATATCACAAAGTTCATGGTCACTTCACTAATGAATTCCATGCTTTGAGTTGTAAAATACAACATTTTTAGGTGTTTGGTATACTTCCCTATGTGGGGGACATCTAATTCCTTTAATTTCTATTGATTTTCACTCTAGCATGCATCTCATCAATCCTTTCAAATCACCTTTACTAAGTGGGGCCAAGGGATTTGATAGCCTTGTAATCGTATGTCACTTGTGGTTGCCTTCTTTTGGCTAGTCATTGAATTTTGATGAATACATAAGCACAAGCTTGGGATGTGCAGGGTATACCTTAAGTTGGCTCACATACGACATAATTATCTTCTTCATGATGCAACCTAACTTCGAAACATATGACTTGCCATAGGGCTTTCCACATCAGCCCTCATGTCTTTGTTTCTCTTCTACTTTAAAGAAAATGCTCTCAGTGTGGGTGCTCACAACTGCTTTAAAGTGGGGCAATAGACTACCACTCACATTTCATTGTGCCATTTTATTTTTCTTGCAATTTCCTCTCTTGAAAGCATTAGGTACAATGTTCCCTAGGATGAGACCTTGCACTTTTTCCTCTCTTGTATACATCGGGTATAATGTTTCTTAAGATTGGACATTGCACGAACAAAGAAAAATCCCTTTGAACAATCCTTACATTTTTCTACATTAACAATGTCTATGAGTTTCTTGCATACAAAGTTTTTCTTAATTCATAGAGCTCAAAAAATCATTTTTCTTTGTGGTGCTTTGTTAAAGTCATCAAGAGGTATAACTTTGAAATGGTTGAGAAAGAATCCCAACTAGTCGCATGAATTTTCCCCATAGCCACTTTTGTGTTTGTGAGTGCATACCGACTAGCGTATGTATCTTACTTCTTCTTGGCCCTTCTCACCCTGTGGGTGACTTGATATAATGCCCCATCACGCAACCCAAGGGAAAGTTGTAAATTAATAGTCAAATGTAATAATTTTTTTTTGTTTAAGTACAAATAATAAGTAAGTTTACTAACTATTTCCAACATTCCCTAAGGTTACAAGACTAAGATTATTTAAACCCAACAAGTTACATGAATAAAAACATAACCTTTAATTACTTTTGCACATACATTGCATACAAGATATAAATTACATCAAAGGTATATGTGATTCCAAATAATTTTAATAAAATGAATTACAATATGATTACAACACTCATTCCCCAAATGAGGCAATTCCAATGTCCAAAGTTACAATTTAAATCTTCCACCTTGATACAAAGAGGGGTAATAAATTACATTTGTAACAGAAAGGAATAAAGCATGAAAGATCTGGATCCCACGAGCTCTCCAACCTAAAAACTCATCCACATGAACTAGAAGACAACCAAACAGACTAAAATGCACATTACTCCCAGCCACATAATACCCAAAGGCTCACCCCCCATGCTAGGAGATAGTAACAAGGAATCCTAGGCAAGACCATCTATCTCTAGACATAGGCTAACTTGCACTGACACAACCAATCATATGAACTAAATGGCCATATAAACAACTCAAGTATGACTCTAACATCATTGACATAAGTCACATTGCTTCCAGAAATAAAACAGATCGAGAATGTCATGAAGACCAAACTCACATAACCAAATACAAACCATTGACTTAGAAAGAGTGTCATCACATAGTTTGTCAAGGGATATCCTCTAGGAATCTTCCTAGGCTCCAACCCCCACTATGGGTTTCCCTAGTGGCCTCTACCGAATCCTAGCACCCATGCTCACTCGTGAAGATAAGATAGATGACTTTTCCATTCCAGGCCTTCTTGTCTCATCCCTAGTCTATACAAGCCCTTGGGTCCATAAGCGAGGCACAATTAAAATTGTTTAGTGTTTGATGCAACCTAAGCTTCTAAGAGTTTGTTAAGTTATCACTTAATTAGCTAACTTGCTAAGAGTTATCCTGACACCACTCTATGTGTCAACCCTCATTGCAAGCCACTCTTCTAAGACATGTGGAACAACTCCACACTCAAGGGTACACATGTGCGATCTAAGGAGAATGACTCCTAGACCAGACATCAAGTCTATACATCTCGTTCACATTAATTGTGTATAATTTTGGATATGTTTAGACGCACTACCCAAGGTACCCAAAGGTTGACTACAATTACGACAACCTGTACTCAAAATTAAAACAACCATCCTAAAGACTTACATATACAATGACTCCTTTGCCTCACTAATGTTTGAACTCCACACATGATAATGAAGAATTTTAGACAATTCTTAACAAATAAAAAGTAATATTAGGATTTTGTAAATCTAATTCATTCAATTATCGTGGTGCATTAATTAACTCATTTACTATGTACATACTCGAAATAGAAAATTCATTCACTTAGATAATTATTGCATAATTTAAAGAAATCATTTAATTTTCTAATTCAATCTTACTAACTGATTAAATACAATCTTTAAAATAAATCATTTAATTAAAATAAAACAATCATTATTTTAATTATACTAAAATATTTAATCTAAAATCAGCTATTCGAAGATACACTTATATTAAATATATATAATTTATATACATTAAATGTAGATATATCACTTCAAAATGTATTATTAACTCTTTAATTAATCTATAACCTTAAATCACTAATTAATTTATTTAAATATATATTATATATACATTACATATATATACATATATAATATATACATATTATATATATAATATATATATATAAATTATATATTTAAATAATTAATTATATATTAAAATAAAACAAAATTTTTATTTATATTACAAAACAAATATATATATATATATATATATATAAAACCTTTAGTAATTAAAATATTAAAAATGTAAAACCTTTGGCTCAATAAATAAGTGGCTCCTCACATGTAGGAGTGGGAGATACCCCATTGGTTACGCTTTGACCCTCCTTCTTTTATGATGCACTCTACCAATTGTAGTGCCCATCCTCTCCTGGGTGAGTGCCACTCAGATAGCCTCCCATTGCTTAGGTTGTGCAAGCCATAGCTACCTCCCAAAAATAATAATATGTACATTCTTCATATATATATATATTAAAATAGCATATATTTCTATCGTAAAATAACTAATACATGAAAACACAAAATTGTATGGAAAAATTTTTAAATTTCTTTTTTTTTTCTAGAATTCAAATTCAAAACCAAACTAGATATCATATATATATATATATGCATATATATACATTTGTATATATATATATATATATATATATATATATATATATATATATAGGAGAGAGAGAGAGATATGAGATATATATATAGATATATATATATATATATATATATATATATATATATATATATATAGAGTATATTATTATATATATATCTTAATTCTCATTTGTTTACCTGCACCAAGCTATAACCCAAACAAAATTATATAGGCCAAACCCATTCTGGTGTGCTGTAAGTCTGAACCTGCCAGGCTCCATACTTTCACATAATTTTTTTTTTATTTTTTCATTTTCCCATTCTTGCCTTTGATTCCCTGCCTTCTATTTCCCATAAGCCTTTGAGCCTTTTCAATTTTAATTTGCCTCCACACTTCCTAAATTCCTCAACACTTGGTTTCAATCTCTTTGGAAAGAAATTCTAAAAGTGTAAAATTTTAAGATAGTTTTCATTGAAACTAAAAATGAATTCATTTCACATGGGTTTTCATTACATCTAAATAGCATTTAATAGATTTCCAACAACATAATGAAATTGAAACATATTTCAAAATGAAAACATAAATAAATAACCTAGTGCTCTCTCCCAAAGTTTGAGGACTTAACAATAATGGCGGATTCCAAACTGTCTTTTAAACCCAACCTCAACTAAACAGCCAAACCTCCACCAAAAATTCCAAAATCTAATGCCATTAATAAGAAATGGACAAAGAACTCCCAAAAATATCAACTCTCCTAAATATTGCAATCTCTCAATTTATAAAATCACCCCACAAAATAGAGTTTTCCAACAAATTTTAAATTCTTAAAAATAATATCTCATATTATTATAATGCAATTTAGAGATATTTCATTTTTTGAATTAAAAATTCAAAATATTATCTCATATTAAATATTTTAAAATAAGAAGATATTTCATTTTTTGAATTAAAAATTCAAAATAAATATCTCAAATAAAATTTATTAAATATTTGGAGATATTTCATTTTTTGAATTTAAAAATTAAATTATTTTCCAAATGAAATTTCTATGCATTTAAAAATTCTTTTATCAAAAAGAATTCAAAATTTTGAAAACATATTATTTTACTTTACAATTTTCAAAAAGTGAATTTTGAAACATATTTCCATTTTCAAATTTAAATCTAAATATCCATAATACCAAAAAACTTAACTGAACTTAATTTACCAATATTAACTTAATTAATCAATAATTAAATCTAATCCAATATTATTTTATTTTATTAATTAAATTAAATTAATCAATAAAATACATAACATTTCAATATTTAAACTAGATATGTTAAATCATCATTTTAACCATATCCACCATTTAAACCTTTAAAATAAGAAAAAAAATAGTTAACCAAGGAGGAATGAACCAAACCAAAACCACTAAACCCGAGGACAAACTATGACTAGGATGATGACTTGGCAATGAAAACCAATGAAAACCTAGCTACTATCTCCCAATCATTTACCATTTGTCAATGGACACGCTCAAACTTGTGAAACTAGGTGGAGTCAATGTCCTATACCTATCAACCTACAAATAAAGAGTATGTCAAAAATGCATATATCAGATATATTAAAGCACACAGTGAAGGGGAAAATATTGGAATCGTAAGGCACTCACAAGCGAGTGATACAATCCCGTCTCCTTCACCAATATAGAATTTCTAACTGATGAGTCTAACATCATTAATATAATAAAGCATAATCATGATTAATTAAATATCAACTACACTAATTCAACATATTTCATAATGATAACATCAAATTAAAATATTATTACATCAAAATATTCCATACCCATCGCTCAACAGTTGCAATAAAAAGGAACCCAATACATAGTCAAGGTACTAACAAAAATGAAACATACATAGCCAAAAACTGTTCAATCAAAGAGAAAAATGGAGGGGTACTACATCCTCCCCCGTAGGATTAGGGCTTACTCCTGGAAGCCTACAAGAAAATAGGGATAAAACTCCCTCATCTTAGCTACATCTTCCCAAGTGGATGACGTGCCATCCCTAGGATCCCACTGGACCCTAACCTGATCAATATCTCACCCTCAAAGAGTGATATTTTTGCACTCTACCATGGCCACAGGCTCCAAAGCCAGCTGCCCTTCCTCTACCTATAATGCATTCCAATCAAGTACATGAGAAATGTTTGGATGGTATGGCTGAAGAACTGAAATATGAAAAACATCGTGAATATGCTAGAGACTAGGCAATAATGTGAGACGGTAAGCAACTGCACCAATCTTCTTGACTATCTTGAAGGGTTCGACAAAGTGAGGTGCCAACTTAGAGCCCTTCCCATAATAGATGGGACTATTTTGAAAATGCACCTACAAGAAGACTCTATCACCCACAAAAAACTAACGATCTACTCTATGCACATCTGCATACTTCTTTTTCCTATCTTGCACTACCACCAAGTGCTCTCTAATCCTATCCACCTATTGCTCCATTTCTTGCAACATCTCTAGGCCCAAAGTCACTTTGTCCTCAAGTTGATCCCAACTTAGGGGAGTGCGACATGGTCGCCCATACAATGCTTGGAAAGGAGGCATGTCGATAGAACTCTGAAATCCATTATTGTATGCAAACTCTACGAAATAGAGATAATCTTCCCATTGTGTCTATTCATCCATTACATACATACGTAACATGTCCTCAAGGATCTGATTAACCCTCTTAGTTTGTCCATCTATCTCTAGGTGGTAAGCTGAACTAAAGTTCAATTGTGTCCCCATCGCATGCTGTAATGAAGTCCAAATACCTGAGGTGAACACTGGATCCCTATTAGAAATAGTCCAACGTGGAATACCATGTAGCCTTACTATTTCCTCCATGAACACTCTAGCTATGAACGATGCAGTATAAGAAGAGTGAATAGGTGAGAAGTGTGCCACCTTCATCAACCTATCAACTATTACCATAATTGCATCATATCATCACGAAGAGTTGGCTAAACCAATAATGAAATCCAATGAGATAATATCCCACTTCCACTCCGGTACTAAATGCGGTTGCAATAGTCCTGCTAGATGTTGGTATTCAACCTTTACCCACTGACACTGAAGACATCATGACACATAATCCACAATATCGCATTTCATCCCTGGCCAAAAATATAACTAACATAGATCTGCATACATCTTCTTCACCCTAGGATGGGCTGAATAAGGTGCATGATGTGCTTCAATCATGACCAAGTTGCAAAGATCACCTGATGAAGGAATGTACATGTGTCCCATGTGTCTCAATACCTCATATGAATCTAGAGAATAACCTGAATATCTACCCTTAAGGGGTTTTCCTACTTTAATCCCTGTCTTAACCTCCTGATACCAACTATCTGCTGGAAGGGCAGAAAGAATCTAACTTTGCAAATCTACAACAAGAGTCAAATCAGATATCTCATGCCTCCTCCTTCTAAGTGAATTTGCTACAACATTCTCTTTTCCTTGGATATACTTCACAATGAAGTCATATTCACAGAGAAACTCCATCCAACACCTTTGTCTAGCATTAAGGTTGGGTTACATGAAAATCTATTAGAGACTTCTGAGATCACTATGCAACTCAAACCTATGGCCAAGAAGGAAATGTCTCCATCTTGTCAATGCATGAACCACTATTGCTAACTCAAGATCATGTGTAGGATAATTTAGCTCATGGTATTTTATTTTCCATTACTAATACACAATAACGTGACCCTCCTGCATCAATACTACACCTAAACCTTCCAACGATGCATCTGTATAAATTGCAAAGTCCCCAATCAAATCTGGTATCACAAGTATTGGTGCATTGGTCAGTTTCCCCTTAAGATCTTGAAATGCTACTTCACACTTCTTTGACCACACAAATCTCTTTCCTTTCCTCTAAAGGGAGGTGATAGGAAAGCCTATCTTCAAAAATACCTACACAAATCACCTATAATAACCTGCTAGCCCCATAAAACTACGTATTTATCCCACATTCGTGGGCGTAGGCCAATATGAGATTGGTTGGATCTTTGTAGGATCCATTGTAATACCTTCTCCTGAGATCACATGACCCAAGTATTTGACGTCAGTCTTGAATAATTCACACTTTGATAGGTTAGCATAAAGTTTATTATCCCGCAAACACTATAATACCTACCATAAATGTTCCTCATGCTCTTCTACTATCATAGAGTATATCAAAATGTCATCAAGGAACACAAGGAAAAATTAGTCTAGGTATGCACGAAATACTCCATTCATCAGGCATATGAACACTGAGGGAGCATTTGTCAACCCAAATCGTACTACTGTGAACTCATAGTGACCATACTACATTCGAAACATTGACTTATGGATGTCTGATTCAAAGATATGAAGTTGACGGTATCCAGACTTAAGATAAATCTTAGAAAATATTGTGGCACCCTTGATCTAGTTGAATAGATCATCAATCCTAGGGACTGGATATTTATTCCTAATGGTCACTTTGTTCAACTGTTGGTAATCAATGCATAACCGAAGTGAACTATCCTTCTTCTTCATGAAGATAACTGGTGCTCCCCATGGAGAAACACTGGGGTGAATAAAACCTCTCTAACAAATCCTCAAGCTACAAGCAAAGCTTTTTAAGCTCCTAGGTAGTCATATAATAAGGAGCGCGTGAAATGGGCTATGAACCAGGCACAAGGTCTATCTTGAAATCAATATCCCTCTGAGGTGGTATTCCTAGAATCTCATATGGAATGACATCCAAATACTCCTGAAGAATGGGGTGACTATCGAGAGATACTTTCTCCTCTCCACCTCCTAGATCCAAATCATCCACTGTAACAACAAATAGCTGGAAATCTTGACATACACATCTTCTCAACTGAATAGCTGAGATGATTCTCAAGGAAATCAGTGTCTAAATACCCACTATCTCTACTACTCTTCTAGATGCCTCAATGCATTGGATTGACTTATGCCAACAATCTATGACCATACTATGCGCCTCTAGCCATTCCATTCCTATGATAATTTCATAAGAACCCAAAGGAATAACTCAAAGGTCCAATGTAGTATGAAGAGGTCCAACCTCTAATCTACAATCTGGTACTAGGAAATGGGATGCAACTTTCACACACAAAGCTAACTCAACCTACCACCTATCAAGTTGCGTTATGACGGAAGAAGATATAAAAGAATCTAACACTCCATAATCAAACAAAATGGTGACTAGGTTTCTTGATAACATACCATATGATTCTACAACGATACTCTGGTATTCAGCCTAGAAGTTATCAACCACTACGAATACATGATGCCCTTGACCAACATCACCAACTATCAGCTCAAATACCACTAGACCCTATAAAAACCCAAATACGCCCCTATTGGGACACATCCTAGCTATGTGGCCCTATTGGCCACATGCAAAATACTCAATACCTCTGACATAGCCTCTACCCCCAGATGGTGCACTTGATTGCTACACACTACCCTTGAAGGTGGACTAGGAACTCTGTGCTGGCTTATCATAATTAAAGAGTCTAATGTGCCTCTAGTTTCTATCCCCCTGTCTCAGCTAGAAACCTTTACGTTTCCCTTTTGATATCTGTTGCTTCCCACTGTATGATGGTCCCTACTAAACTCTGGAAGGTGTGCCTCCCTGGGACTAACCTCCTCTGGCACTAGACCTTGCTGCCAAATTATTGCCTACTTGTACACTCATATGGCCTCCTAGTGGCAATGCCAGACTCTCCTCCAACAAATGTACCTTCTCCACAATAATCTCCATAGTCTTGGGTTTGAAAACCCTCAATCCTCCACTAATACAAGAATTTAGGCCCCTGAAAAAATGTTGGAAAAACATACTCTTGTCATCACCTATCCCTACATACTATTTGAGCTTGTAAAATTGTCACTCATACTGCTCAACATATAATGTTAACTAACGTAAGGCATGAAACTCATCACCTCTTCTCTGATGCCAATGCTCTTATAGGAATTAGGCTCTAAGCCACTCCAAGAGAATCTCCCAAGATACAGATCTAATATCTATGTGAAGCTTCTACTCTAATCTCCACCAAACAGAAGCAAATCCTCATAAGTGCATAATAGCGCATCACGCTTTAGTATTGCTACCATATGGATGCAGTGTGAAACATCTATCCAAGTCTATAAGCCACGCCTTTGACTCTAACCATGTACCTACTCTATCATATAATGGTGGACGTGCTCTAAGAAATTCTCTCATGTGTACCTCTGACTGAAGTGGAACTTCTCTCTCAGTAGGGTTAAGTTGAACCACTACCAGTCTCGGTCCTTGGCATGCTAATGCCTCCTCTAAAGATCTACGTGCTACCTCTATCCCTAGCAGATCCTACTCTTGAGCTATGCCTTATGGAACATTCTATGATGCTTGATGCTCCTCCTAATCTGGTATAATAGGAACATCCAAAGGAGAGTCATGCTGACTCACACCATGACCATCTACATGGCCATGTCCATGCCCTCTACCCTTTACGCGTCATAGAGGCATAATGTTGGTCAGGCACATCAAGGTATTAGGCAAGGTACACAACATGAAACCTATGCAACTAAAAGCTTAATGGGTCCAACATAATCCTAGAACACCCAGTGTTTAAACCTTGGCTCTAATACCATGTGTAATGCCCCATCATGCAACCTTGGGGAAAGTTGTAATTTACTAGTCAAATGCAATAATTTTTTTTGTTTAAGTAAAAATAATAAGTAAGTTTCCTAACTATTGTCAACATTCCCTAAGGTTACAAGACTAATATTATTTAAACCCAACCAGTTACATGAATAAAAACATAACCTTTAATTACTTTTGCACATACATTGCATACATGATATAAATTACATCAAAGGTATATGTGATTCAACATAATTTTAATAAAATGAATTACAATTTGATTACAACACTCATTCCCTGAATGAGGTAATTCCAATGTCCAAAGTTACAATTTACATCTTCCACCTCAATACAAAGAGGGGTAATAAATTACATTAATAATAGAAAGGAATAAAGCATGAAAGATCTGGATCCCATGAGCTTTCCAACTAGAAATATCGTCCACATGAACTAAAAGATGACCAAATGGACTAAAATGCACATTCCTCCCATCCACATGATACCCACAGGCTCACGCCCTATGCTAGGATATAGTAACAAGGAATCCTAGGCAAGACCATCTATCTCTAGACATAGGCTAACTTGCACTGACACAACCAATCACATGAATTGAATTGACATATGAACAACTCAAGTACGACTCTAACATCATTGACATAAGTCACATTGCTTCTAGAAATAAAATAGATCAAGAATGTCATGAAGACCAAACTCACATAACCAAATACAAACCGTTGACTTAGAAAGAGTGTCATCAAATAGTTTGTCAAGGGATATCCTCTAGGAATCTTCCTAGGCTCTAGCCCCCACTATGGGTTTCACTGGTGGCCTCTACCAAATCCTAGCACCCATGCTCACTCATGTAGAATCAAATGTCTCTCGTGAAGACAAGATAGATGACCTTGCCATTCCAGGCCTTCTCGTCTCATCCCTAGTCTATAAAAGCCCTTGGGTCCATGAGCGAGGAACAATTAATCTTATTTAGTGTTTGATGCAACCTAAGCTTCTAAGAGTTTGTTAAGTTATCACTTTATCAACTAACTTGCTAAGAGTTATCCTAACACCACGTTGTCTGTTGACCCTCATTGCAAGCCACTCTTCTAAGACACCACGTGGAAAAACTCCACACTCAAGGGTACACATGTGCGATCTAAGGAGAATGACTCCTAAACCAGACATCAAATCTATACATCCCGTTCAATTTAACCAAGTATAATTCTAGGTACGTTTAGGCGCACTACCCAAGGTACCCAAAGGTTGACTACAATTATGAGAAACTATACTCAAAATTAAAACAACCATCTGGAAGACTTATGTATACAATGACTCATTTTCCTCGATGATTTTTGAATGCCACACATGACAATGAAAAATTTCAAACAATTCTTAACAAATAAAAACTAATATTAGGATTTCGTAAATCCAATTCATTAAATTATTATGGTGCATTATTTAACTCATTTACTACGTACATACTCGAAATAGAAAATTCATTAACTTAGATAATTATTGCGTAATTTAAAGAAAGCATTTAATTTTCTAATTCAATCTTACTAATTGATTAAATACAATCTTTAAAATAAATCATCTAATTAAAATAAAACAATCGTTATTTTAATTATACTAAAATATTTAATCTAAAACCAGCTATTCAAATATACACTTATATTAAATATATATAATTTATATACATTAAATGTATATATATCATTTCAAAATATATATTTAATTATTTAATTAATCTATAACCTTAAATCACTAATTAATTAATTTAAATATATATTATATATACATTACACATATATACATATGTAATATATACATAGTATATATATAATATATATATAAACTATATATTTAAACAATTAATTATATATTGAAATAAAACAAATTATTTATATAATAAAATTATATATATATAATAATATATATATATATATATATTATATATAAAAAATAAATTAAAATTAAAATTTTAAATCAAACATTTGGTTTTTTTGGGGCTACGGCCCCCATATGGGAGGAGGGCGTAGCCATTGGCAATGCTCAACCTCCTTTATCAAGGTTGCACTACTAATGGCAGCGCCCCCCCATTCAGGCTGGGGTGCGCAACCATAGGTTGCCCCCCTCCCCAAATACATACATGAATTTATATATATATATATATATATATATATATATATATATATATATATATTTACTGTTAAAAAAACCAGTACATGAAAAATACAAAATTTAAAAAAAAACAGAGAATTTTTGTTTAGCAAATTTTTTTTAAAAAAAATTCCAGAATAAAATTCAAAACTAAAACTATATATCATATATATATATATAGATATACACAAACATATATATATATACATAGATTTTATATATATATATATATGCATATATATATATATGCATATATATATATATATACATATATATATATATGCATATATATATATATATATATATATATATATATGCATATATATATATATATGCATATATATATATATATATATATGCATACATATATACACATCGCTCAACAGTTGTGATAAAAATGAACCCAGTACATAGTCAAGGTACTAACAAAAATAAAACATACATAGCCGAACACTGTTCAATCAGAGAGAAAAATGGAGGGGTACTACACTTGAAGTTCTATGGGCCCAAAGTGAGTACATATTTTTGTGTTGTCTTTCTTTCCACCTTGCCTTTGATTGATTTTATATGTTGGGGGCTTGATGTACATGTGGATCTCTCTTGAATGTCTACTTTAGTGTGATTTTGAAGTATGTACATGTGGATCTCTCTTGAATATCTCCTCCCTTTTGACTCAGCTATAATGTTTTCCGTGATAGCCTTTTTTCTTCCTATGTTGGAGTTCTCAGCTGAAACTAAGGTGTTCCATTGTATGTGCATGCCACCTCCTATGGGTTTTCTTCTCGATCAAAAACACCTCTTGCTCCATATTCACATTATATTTGTCATTGTCCATATTGTATTCATATCCCTCTTGAGAAGAGGAGTATACTTCCTCATTTTGAGTAGACCTCCATCTTAGCATGTTCACGGTGTGACTATCCATGTCTTTCTCTTGTGGCCATTCATCTTGGAAATCCTAAGCTATTACACATTTTTCAAGGTCATGGGGTCTATGGGAAGGTGAATACCATGGTGTAGTTTCTAGTGATTAGGCCCCATGCTTCTTCAAATGATCAAGAGTCTCCTTCCAATTTGATCTTACCACTGGTTTTCCATCTTTCCAGTAGGATCCTAAAGTTGTACCATTTCTCAGTCATGCCTGCAACCTTACTATTATTTTCAATGGTTAACACTGCCTTTTGTGCTTCAATCAAACTTCTAGTGCACCTATTTCTCATCTCATATCCCATTATTGGATCAAAGGACTTAATAACAATACTCATAACTGTAGGATTGGTCAATTTGGATCCATGTGGCATTTTATTATAGATCTTGAAGAACCTCTTGTGCCGTAGAAAATTGGACCCTTTGCTTGATATGGATTATTTCATGATTTAATTGACTAGAACAAGGTCTTATTCTAGTGTTGTGAATTATTTTATGCATCCACACTAGGTCTTGGACCCTTGCAAGCCAAATAAAATTCTTATAATAATGTCTTGTGAAGATGTTGTGAAGTGTTGTAAGACATTTCTACACTCTTCTAGACTCTTTTTATTATAATTCATTTAAATATTCATTTTTGTTTCATCATCAAGTCATTATTTCAAGTGTTGTAAATTTTGATAACAAACTTTCATGCTCTCCTAGGCACATCTCCTTATTTACACATTCCTTATGACTGATTTGATCCCCTTCATGCCCTCACATGACTTAATTAAGTGTATTTTTGAATGTAAACATGACAAACAATATTAAATGCAAGTTAATTCCTAACACCCACTTTTGAGTCCAAGGTGGGACCCATTGGCCATTGGTGGCAAATGAGTCCTTCTTGGCTCTAATTTTAAAATATTTTAAAATTCCTTTTAGGTTTTAATTTAAAAATAATTTCATGTCATCCTATGATGAGGTATGAATTGGTACTAAGGCACAATTTTGTATAAATAAGTGATTTTATCCTCATTTTATATCTATCCTTCTCTCTCATCAATCCAAGCATCCATTAGTCATCTATGTTCTATTACAAGTCAATCAAACTAGGGCTTTCTCATTGCAAGTCTTCAATTGAGCGTGTAAGGACATTCAAGGGTTTATTCTACATGTGCTAGAAACATCAAAGATCAATCATCATTATAAGGTAATCCATTCCATTGTTTCATGTTTCATTCCTTTATTTCATCAATTTGGTTCAATTACCTAATGGGGTTTGAACAAGGCAAACCCCCATGCCCTAACATTCAACATATCTCTCTCTTCTTGTGTGTTTACTAATTTAGGACTCTTAGAAGCTTAGGAATCATTTAAGATCAAGTTTCAAGGTTGTTGAAGTCTTCTCCTCATTCATCAAGTCAAAATATCACCAAAAATCCATTTTTTAGACCTGTAAATTAGAGTTTCAGAAGCGAACACCTATAGGGCATCAAAGTGTAGATCAAAAGCCTCAAAGTCTACTTTTGAAAAATTAAAAAAAATAAAAATTGGACTCATTTCCCAAGGGTGGTGAATGAGTCCCACCCCAAGGTCAATTTTTGGATTTTTACATTTTTGAGCACTCGTTTGTCAGAAACGGGCTCTGGTTCTGTTTTATAGAACTAGGACTAATTTTCCTAGAATGGAGAATGAGTCCCTCTAGGCCTAAATTTCAGAATCAACAACATTTCAAAAGAAATTAATAGTCCTCATCCATGTCTCAAGTGAACGCTTTCCATTTCATTCATTTATGTTAAGCCTTTCATTCATTTCTAGTTCATTTATGCATAATAGAATGTGTTTTCAAACATGTCATAATTCTTAGATTTTGCATGCATGTTTGATCAATTTCATAGTTTTTCAACACTTATATCACTCCATTTACATAATATCATATTTAATACATCCTAATTTGAGTGTTACATAAGAATTTAGGGCCTAAATCTCTCTCTTTCTAGGTGAAAACCTTAGGAAGAGAGAAAGCATTTAGGGTCACAAAATCTATGTCACACCTTTTATTGAACTCATAGACTAACTCATTTTGGTGATTTTGCATACTTATTAGTTCATGTAGAGAAAAATTAGGAGCACATTTATTTCCATACTATTCTAAATATTGATTCTTAAAATATACTACAGAGGTGATTGCAGAATTGGGAGAACTATAAAACCAATCCCTTGATTCTTTAGTTAGGGACATCATGAAAAACCTCATATATACATCCTCATGTTCCATGCCTATGTATTTTACAAATTCATTGAAGTTTTCTATGTATTCTTCAATTGTTATGACATTATTCTCTGTGAACTTTGGAACAATTTTTCTCCAATTGCTATCAATTGGTCCTAGATACAATTGGTATCATGATAAATAAAATTGTCTACTTATCCTCATGGGGTTCTAAGGATAAGGATTTAGGGATGGTGGCATGGGCTAATACTAATATATCTATTGAGGTTGTTAGTATATATTTTGTCAAGGATTATGTGGAGGGTCCTATTGTGGGACATGATGGTGTGGGATGTATGTTTGTCCTAGTGGTGGAATGTTTGTATTATATGATGGTGGATTTTGTGGTACATGGTGTTTCATAGGCATTAACCCTTGTGTATTGGTAATGCTTCCTTTTTTATGAGGTGGAATGTATTTGGGTGGTTTTGGTGCATTAACATCTAATTGGGATAATTGCTGACTCTAGAATAAGACTCTTTTTTATTAGTTGTTGTCTTTCCTTAAGATCTTCTTCTTGCCATTGTATGTGATATTTTATTTCTTGACTAGCAATCCCCTCAAGATCCTTTAAAGAATGAATTGTAGAGGCATGATGGGATTCTCCATCTTGGTGTCATGAATTTATTTTATCATAATCCCTTTTTATTTGTTCTTCTTCTTCCTCCAATTGAGCAACAAATTCATTTGTTCTCTATGGATCCTTATTGAGGTAAATAGGATGATTATTGTTTCCTTGTCCTAGGGGAGTCTGGGGATCCTTGGATGACTTATCTTCATGATGTTCTGATCCATGTAGTGGGTCAAAGCTATTATGCAATGTGGGTGGTTTTTCAAAGGCATTCTCCTAATCACTAAATGTTGTATCTAGTTTTTTAGATGATGCTTTGTTCTTGCTTGTGTTAGAATTTGAAGTAGGTGACCCATGTTTATCTGTCCACCTAACATTATTATTCTTGATGCTTTCCTGAATAAAAGATATCCTACCATTCATGTTGGATGATAGGGTATATCTTTGTTGTCTATAGTCTATTCTTTCTGACCTAATGTTTACATTATCAGTCATAGAATTCTTCAGAGTCACCACCTACATTTTCATGAGTAGGGAAATTTAGGGTTTATGAATGATTTTATTCTTTTTTCCAATGGAATCCCTAATCTATTTTGATGTTTTTGATGACTCTATAATGGATGGATTTGGGATCAGAATTGACTTGGTCCCCAATAGAGTTTCTAATCTATTAGGTCTCAAAAGTGTAGGTTTTTAAACCATAAGAGGGTTTTAATCCCTTAATACACCATTAGCCCATGAACAAGGTAAAGAAGACTTCAATTACCTTCTACTCTTTAGGCTCTGCCAGACCTAGGTGGGTATGCCTAAACAATTAGGATGATTTATAATTGGATATGGTTCCTAGATTAAGCAATATACTCACTATGGCACATGAAGGTGGAGAAAATGCAGAGCTTTTGGGTATGTGTAGGATCATGATGGGCCAGAAAGTGGAAATATTATGGGTATTTGTAGGGTATGTGGCTGATGACTTTTTTTATCCAAAATTGATGAAATGAAAAGGGCTTTTATAGGAGATTCTCATCTTTCCACCAATATAAATTATGCTTTAATTTTAATTTAATAAATAATTATTATTTATTTTCTATTAGAATTAGGACTAAAGTCTTGATCGATAGGCTGATTGAAAAACATCTATAACTTTCAAATGGTATCATATTTTTGAATCTGAAACATGTGTCACATTCTATGCTTCACATACTATAGGATTAAAAAAATAAAAAATAAATTTCATGAAGTTTTGACCAAGTTAAGGTGGTTAGACATACAATTTTTTATATTTTTAAAAGTTGTAATAAAAAAATAATAATTAATTATTTACTTGGAAAAAATTACAAAACAATATGCATCACATCTAGACATGAGTCCTCTACTTATATATAAAATCTTATAAAAAAATTATCATTTTATTATCGTTAGGGTGGTCAAACAAACATCTACTTCTTATTTTTTCCCTGAAATTTAAGTGCTACTGCATTGAAATTTCAAATTTTCACCAAATAGGTTGTATTTATTTTTAAATAAACCTAGTAGTTTAGGAACTAAATTCCATTTTCTACATATTCTATTCTTACATATTTTTGAAATAATATAGATAACTTATTCAAAATTTTATGACAAGTTGCCTAACACTGATTTTTTTGAATTTTTTGCCACTTAAGGATCTGTTTTTTCCATGATGATCCTACACATACCCTTTTATAGCTAATTCCTATTGGGATTATGTGGATAATTCAGGATTGTGTGTTGTGTTTTGTATAAAATATCCTAAGTATAACCAGTGCCTACTCCTATTAGGTGAGTGAAATGGATGAGTGGATGGTGATTATGAAATGAAAATATATTTGTGGGATAAGTAACCTGTTATTCAACTTAACTCAAATTATAGTGAAATTGATATGTATGCACCTTGTGTAAACATGAAAGTATGTTTATTACATTGTTCTACTTTAATAATCCCAGTTATATCCCCTCATGTTACTATGAAAGTATGACATGATATTTTAATTCTTAAGATTAATGGAAACCAATCAAAATAATTTATTTAAAAGGATTTTAACCCTGGGTAGAGACCAATTAATATAAACTATCAGAAAAGATTTTAATTCACATTAACTTCAAAACCAATCAACTCTTTCACACATTAACGAAAAATGTGTTCTAATAAATTTTGCAAACATAAACAACTTGAGCAGACCACTTTGGAGAAAAAAAAGTAATATATAGGCATGAAAATGGACAGAGTAATTGAACACTAATAATTAATTATGATGTATAAGTAGTCTACTCCATTGTATTACTTCAAAATATAAGTAACTATATAACAAAAGTTCTTTTTAAATATTGTATGGATGGGCGAGTTGTGCAATATATCTTCTTACTAATGCCTATTCTAGTGAAATGGAATGTGATGATAATCATAATATCGAAATTAGGCCCTAGTTTCCCTATTTGTATGGGAAGCAACAAGCTTCAGGCCCATTTACAAAAAGTCACATTGTTTCATAACTAAAAAACTAATAAACATAAACATGAAAATATTAAGAATTTTTTAGTGGATACACTATAGTACGTTAATCTCCAGCAAGCACCCAACATCATATAAGACCTATTCAAGGCTTATGGACCATGATTGTGTATCCAAAACCATCAAAATATAGTCCCTGACACTCCTCCCTTACTTGGCCCATAGAATGAACATGTTGATCTTTTACAATTGATCCATGTACCAAATTTTGGCATGAGTTTCTACATTATGTATGATTTATTTCATAGCATACTCCAATTCAAATATTCTTCCTACTTTTTGATATATGCTCTTTAATATTGATGAGATTAGTGGATTTCTCTTGTCGACAAGCCCATGTCTTGTTGACATGTATTTATTTCTTCCCTTGGTAGTAATATTTATTGATAATGTCTATGCGACTTTCTTATGTTGAGGAGAACCATGGTAACCACTCTCAGACATCCATTAGTGTCATCAATAAATTGTGCCTGAATGTTGAAAGACTTTTGATGATGTCTTCTCAATATTTTTATGTCTCCTCGACATATCGTTGTTTGAATTTTGATGAGACTTTATCCAATGTCTATTCAATATCTCTATGTCTTGCTGATATTTTTCTTCTTGAGTGTCAAAAATACTTCCTTGCTTCTCTCTTTAATATGTTAATGTATCTTCGACATTGTTGTTTCATCAATGCTTATTTTACCAATGATTTATTATTCATTTTATAATAATGTCTCAATGTTTGAGATATGTTTTATAGTTTCATGAATGTTGACACTCATATGATTTGTTAGTGAGACATGTTAGATTCTCTCATTGACATGTCCAAGTCTCCTAGACATATGTTTCTCAGACACTTGGGGGTCTCATCTACATTTCTTATCATCCCTTTTTTCTTATGTCTAATAGACTATGATGAGACTCTCTACAATATATCATTGTCTTGATGGCATCCCATGTGCTGTTATGAGATCATTTTAGGTAGGGAATTCACTTCATTATAAAGATCAAAGGCCTTATTTTGATATTTTATATTGATTTCAATTATTATGAAATTGAGATGGAGCTGTAGACATCCAAATTTGACCACTCCCATATGGTCAAATTCATCTCTTTTATTCATGTATTTCATATATCCCATCAATATTAATTAAATGATTTATTTAACTAATATTTCCCCTTTTCCTAAGGTCTCTAAAGTATCTAATTTAACAATTAAACTTTACCTTTTATCCCTTCCTCTCTGAATTAAATAAATATATCAATTTAATTAATGTAGTCATTTATCCTTTTGAATTTAAATCAATTTTAAATTCCCTCTTTTCTCGCTCCTTTTCACATCCTCCATAATCCTCTTCTAATTTGGATTAGTTTAATTAATCCATGATTAACATGTGCACACCTTTAATTTGGATTAATGTCACATCCTCCATATTTTTCCACTTGTTTTTAATCCTTCATTAGCTTCCCTAATAAATAACCTATTTTCACAACCTTAATCTAATCTTCATGCCATTCATGGCATGCCTCTAATTCAAACTTCATAAGTTCTTTCTTCATTTAGCCTAGAAATCCTCTTCCCCATGTGAATTAAAAATTCACATTTATTTCTCCAATGATTTACTCTTCCCGATGTAGGTTGTTGAGAAATTCTAGAATTTCTCATGTTTCTCATCCCACATGGGGACAAGGACCTGCTTTATGAGGAAACCTTATCTTACCCCCAAAGTACTTACAATCATGTGAATTAAAAATTCAAATTTATTGCTCTAAGGTCTTTCTCTTCCCCATAAGAATTGTTGAGGAATTGCAAAATACCTCATGTGTCACATCCTTCACACATGAGGACACAAACTTCCTTTTTGAGGAATTATTCTCCCAATCCCAACGTACTAGCAAGTGCCTCCACATAACACTCCCCCTTTCCACCTCATTTCCACATGGCAAGATATGAGGGCTTGTGAGTCCTCAACTAACCATATCCCTTCATCTTGTTCATGTTGGCTAAATCCTAGCCATCAAATTCTCTAAGGACTCTTCCCCTAAAATAGAGGATTTTAGTCTCATTTTCTTTCATTCACAATTCAATCATTCACACAATTTCACTCTCAAGCATTCAAGCACTTTCATTCAATCTCTTGCATCCATTATTGAGTCCTCAAGTTCATATTGCATGCATTTTCATACTCTAATCCAAAACCCAAATTCATCATTGAATTCTCCAATAAATCCTCATCATTTCGCATCTAGTCTTAGGTGATTTTCACTCAACAATCACACAAGAAATCAATATCAAAGGGCTAGTCAACAAATCAACTTGCGTAAGGTAATCTAATTGTTTTATCTTTATTTTATTCAAGTCTAACTAGACTAATCTTGAGGTGTTGCTTTGTGTATTTCTACTTTTTCATTTCTTTTGTTTTGCATCATTTAGGGTAGGAAAACATGTACACATTTCTCACATGCTCGGTGCGACCCACAAATGGGTCTATTCTTTTTATGTCCTATGTTGTTTGAAGTTTTGTAGGTTCAGGTTACATAGAGGTGATTTTGTTACTGAAATGGGAAATCTTGCAGCAAAAGGGGAAATTCTACAGTAAAGATAAGTGAGTCTACTTTAAACAAAGGTGAATCTGCACCTACACAATTTTTCATCTGCCAAATAGGGGAAAATCTTCTCCTTGTTTCTCAAATAGGTGACCCTGATCCTAACTTGGGCAAGTTTTCTTTCTACAAATAGGTGAGCTTGCCTCTGAAATAGGCGATTTTGTTGCTACCAAAGGTGGTTCTGCTATTAGAATAGGCAATTTTGTAGACACGGGGGAAATTCTACTATTAGAATAGATGATTCTATTACTAACAAGGGTGATTTTGCTGTGAGAATAGGCAATTCTGAGGTAAAATAGTGACTTGAATATTTAGTTTCATTATTCATTTTTTTTCATTTCGAGGTACTAACCCACTATCCTATTCATTTGTGAGTGTGTCTACATTTTTTCTAACTTTTGTTCAATTGTTTCCCATTTGTCTAGGGATGGAGGTTCAAAGTTATAACATATTTGCTACAAAACAAGTGAGCCAAGACCCTTAGTTAGTTTTGCTTGTTCTTTTTTGTCATACTAGTTAGGAACACATAGAACTAATTAGAGGGTCAAATATATTTGTTTGTCATGCTTGTTAAGTGGGTTGTTAATGTATCCAATCCCCTTGTGCCATTTGGTGATCCCAAGAGATGAGAAATCATAGTCCACTTTAGTCCATTTGTGTTACCTAGGAGATACTAGAACATCCAAGCTCATGCCTTATGCTTCATGTGAGCCTGGGGACCAGCCAAAAATGTCTAGTGTCTTATTTTAGTAAGACCTACTTGGGGATTTCATCACCCCAAGGATGATCACAACCATGTGTACTAGCAGGGTATATAAAGGGGGGAGAGCCAAAGTTGTACCCGAATTAAGTCACATCATGTCTGGCAAAGGTTCAAAACTAGGGTGATACCTAGATAAGATGTGAAGAGTTGGTCTAAGTTTCTAGTACCTTGCTAGAGCTCTCGATTCACACCTGTGATGGGCTCGTGTTCATGATTGTGCCTCATGTACTAGGTGTATATCAAGGACTCCCTAGTTCACCTTGTTCAACCTGGATAGAGGACCGTGTTGGCTATACCCTTCTCACTAGTTTTAGGATTTTGTTGCTTAAACTATCTTCTTTATGCAAAAATAGTTTCTTTCTTTTGGTTGAGCCAGCCTTACCTTTTTTTTGTTGCTTGTTGTGTTTTTGCCCTTTGCCATTGTTAATTATTTTTCACCTAGTTCAGTATATGTTTGCAATTTGGGAAATTTTTCCTTTGTCAGGCGTGAATTTACTTCTATTTGGGGTGAAATTGCTATCCAAAGGGGAGATCATGTCTTTTCTCTAAGTCATTTCTTAGTCATTTCATATAAAAATCATCCATACTCCTTAAAATAGGCAAACCAATACCCTATTTTGGTGATTCTGCCACTATTTTGGGCAAGCTTGCTACCTAAAGGGGAAATTCTACTCTCTGTCTGAGTCATTTTGTCAATAAAACAACATTCACATTCACTTGTTTCATCAAAATTGGAAAACCTATTTTATCTTTGGGTGATTATGCTTGTTGTTTTAGTTCCTAGAGCCATCACATTTTCCCATTCCCTAAAAAAAAGTGAATCTGTATCATAGTTGGATGAGTTTGCACCCTGAATAGCCAATCTCATCTTCCATTTAGTCAGTCCATTCATTTGTTTAGTAAATTTTATTTTCCATTTCCCCACTAGGAGAGTTCATTTCCCCATTTGATTAGCTCGTTTCCCCGTTAGGAGAGTCCATTTCCATAGTAGGAGAGTCTATTTCCCCATTAGGAGAGTTTGTTTCCCTATTTTGAGAGTCATTTTTCCCATTTGGTTAGCCTATTTCCCCATTAGGAGAGTCTATTTACCTATTTAGAGAGTCTCTTTACCCATTAGCAGAGTCCATTTGTCCATTCGTCAAGTCTATTTCCCCTATTAGAATTGTTTGTTACCCTATTTTTGAATTTCATTTGACCATTTTCAGACTTAGACAAGTCTAAAAGCTATTTAGGCAACCCTGTCACCTATTTGGGTGACCTTACACCTTGTTTGGGCCAACTTGACCTTTTTTTAGGTGAGTCTGCTTCCTATTTGGCTGACCCTGCATCCTGTTTGGAAAACCCTGCACCTTTTTTGGGTGAACCTGACCTCTATTTGGATGAGTTTCCCTCCTGTTTAGGTGACTTTGTACCTTGTTTAGGTGACCCTGCATCTTATTTGGGCGACCCTAAACTTTTTTTGGGAAAATCCACCTCTTGTTTGGGCAAGTCTACCTACTATTTGGGTGAACCTAACCCCTATTTGGGTGACCCTACACTATATGTGGGTGAACTTGACCTCTATTTGGGTGAGTCTTCCTCCTACTTGGCTGACCGTGCACCTTTTTTGGGTGGGCCTACAACCTATTTAGGCAATTCTATCAAATAAAATAATTTTATCACCTTTCATTCATCCATAATCTTCATTTCAGTCCATCTACATCATATAGGCACATCTTAAAACATCTCTAGGCTACATATCCATCATCATTTTCTCAATCCAAGTCTCCTAATTTTTTTTTAAAGGTTATTATCCAAATTGAACTAGGTGTCTAAATTTGATCATCATCAAACACATCTACTTAGGAATGTCATTCATCTTGAGTTAGCCATCTTCTTTTTCCCAATCAATCCACTTTCATCTCAAGGTCAATTTAGTGCCATAATCATCTACCTATCCTTTAATATGATCAATCAACACCTTAAGTCACATAGGGTGATTTCTTAACTTGGTTAAGAAACCTTTTCATCATCCTATCTCATCCATCATCCAAACTTATCAATCCTTTCAACAATTGATCTTATCCAATCTAATCCAATCACATCCCTATCCAATCATCCAATCTAACAATCACTCATCCAATTTAATCGATCCTTAATCAAACCTTCAATTACCATTTAGGTCATCTTTGTATTGCACCTTAGAGTTTAGCCTCATCTTAGTCCACTTAGTAGTTTGGAACTTTCATTTCTATTCAAACCCGATCACAAGCGAAGAAGAAAATGAAAAAAAAAAAGCACAAAGTTCCTAGCCAAATATCCCTCAAGATCCCAACAATGGTACAAATATCCCTTCAGATCCCAATAATGGTGCATTGTCATAGTCCAATACTGATGTTCAAAACACTTCACCGCCTAGTGATGAGAACATGGTCAATCAACCTGAAGTCATAGTTGATGAATACCTTAGCAATCCCAACAATGTTCAAATGATAGATCACCTCCTCAATGAGCATGGGGATAAGATTCTCGTCACTTTAATAATGAAAGGAATCAAACCACCACCCAATTTTGATATTTCACAATATATTGATGCCCAGACTCTTCCTGCACCAAAAGATCCATAGAATTCCCAAAATGTTTCAAGAAATTCATACATCCTTGAATGTACACCTATAGAAAATTGGTATCACCCTAACATTAGAAATTTTGTAATAAATCAAGTCACAAGTTACCCTCATATTCTATCCTTGGCCTCAAAAGTGCTACTTGATCCTAATGATCCCTATGCCTATGGTATGCCACCAAATATTCCATCTTCTCTACCACTCCCACCTCATCAACCTAGTCAAGAACCTGTAACCACTAGGGGAAATTTAATCCTAGCACCGTTGATGTCACCTCAAGGCCTACACCTACTAGCTATTTACTACCACCACCTCAAGGTAACATCCTTGCATTCTAGCAACCTCCTGTTAATCCTCAACAATCGAGTACATTGTAATCATCACCACAACACATTGCTATCCCCTCACAAGCACCACCACAACATATCACTACCACTTCTATATGATTTGAACCATCTTATCAACCACCTTTGTAGAAAAATGTCACAATTTTGCAATAGAATGTCACAATTCCATAACAAAATGTCACAATTTTGTAACATGTCATAATTCTACAACAACATGTTTGAGTTCCACGGCAACATACTACCATTCCTACACAACCCCCACATCAAGTGACACAAGCTACATCACAACCTCAACAACCACCCCATGGTGTCTCCACTCTGATCACATAAGAAAAACACATCCCATTTCACCCACCTTACCAACAACCACCCCAACATATGCATATTCCCATGCAAACGTAATGTAACCCCTCACACAGTATCTCTACCATCTGTCAAGCACATATACCACCTATACTACTCTATGCAATCCCAATCCAAATCTCAATCTATTCGCTCAGAATCCACTATGGGCTCAACCACCTCTTTATACCAACCCTCAACAATCACACTCAAATCCTTACCATCACCTGTCTAATCCACAACCACCTCCATATACAACAGAACAACCCAAAAAAATTTATAATTACCTATCCAATCCATACTACACTCAAAAACAACCACCTTACCAACAAGGTGCTCCATCCACTTCCTTCTATCAACAACCACCATCATACCAACAAGGAACTTCCACATCATGGTAATACCAAGCTCCTACACAATATGAGCAAGGTGTTCCATCAACTTCATATTATCAATAGAAGTCACCCTATCAACAAGAAACCCAAGAGTGGAAATGGGACCACCTCAGACCTTATCATCCTGTCCATCTACCAACACACTAGCTAACACTTCATCCACTCCATCATCCACTTTTGATTTCACCTTTACCAAAGTGTGGATCATTGTCAATGGTTGTGGTGAATATGAAATGCATACAACTTTGAATGTGGCAACCATGCCACCCTTACCACACATATATGACCAACCTTTTCATTCTATACCAAAGGAAGAAGAGAAGACAATCACCTTGAGCTCAAAAAATGTGGGATCTAGCACCTTTTTCTCTCTAGGTTTAAGGCAAGGCACACTAGAAGATGATATCAGCCAATGGGTATATCATGAGGAATCTAAACCCTCTCCCCCCTTGAAAGAATATTTCCAAGAAACCTATCCTTGGCCCTCTAAGTTTTCAAAGAAACAAAATTATCAAGGGGGAGGCCTTGGTGTAGAAGATAAAGACATACAGTAGCCAATCGATACTTCTTTGCATCAAAGAAACTTGGGCTTGGGATATGACAACAAAAAAAAGGGTCGTATGGCACCATTTAGTGCCTCTAACAATGTCAATTTGGACAATGGTATCCTTGAAGAAATACCAAAAGAAGAATCCATCATTAACATATACAATGATGTAGATCATATAGATCTTTCTTCCATGTTCGAATGCCTATCTTTCTACACCATCAACCTATCACTTCATCATCCTCAACTTATAGACTGGGACCTACTTGGTAGTGCACCTATTGATACCTTTCCCTAAGTGGATATGTATGTACATCTTATGAAATATGGAAAAAATGAATTCCCTAACCACAAAAGTAAAAAGAAGAAAAATAAAAAAGGTTCACCTAGCAAAAACCTCTCTGAGGCACTTCTTGAATCAAAAAAAGTAAAAACAAAGGGTGTATCTGACAACGAAAAAGCTCAATGAAGCACTAAAAGATGGGGACATTTATCTTCCCCTTGTAGGAACTTAGTTGTCTAAATGATCATCCATTTTGATCGATGAAACGTATGAAATAAATTTGGGAACTGAAGAGGATCCAAAAATCACATATGTATCCAAATCACTCTCAGAGGAAGAGTACTCTACCATCACCCATATTCTCAAAGAATGCATCATCAATTTCATATGGACATATTTAGATATGTTGACTCTTCATCCACCTCTAGTAGTACATCATTTGGATGTACATCCTAATGCAAAACCTGTCAAGAAAAAACTCAAGAATATGCACCCCCAAGTACCTCTACTAGTCAAGAAAGAGTCAAGGAGAATCTATTAGAGGCTCGATTCATATGACCCATTGACTATTTTGGTTGGATCTCCAACATAGTGCTAGTTTCCAAACCAAATGGGAATATCAAGGTTTAAATAGATTTTTGGGATCTCAATAAATCTTGTCTTAAGGATGATTTCCCCTTGCCAAACATTGTCATGTTGGCTGATTTAACTATAGGACATGAGATACTTTCCCTCATGGATGGATTCTCTAGTTATAATTAGATCCAAATTACACCCAATTATCAACATAAAGCAACCTTCACTATGCCTTGGGGCACATTCTTTTATAATTACATGCCCTTTGGCCTCAAGAATGTTGGAGCAACCTACTAACATGCCATGAAAGTCATCTTCCATGAGCTCATTCACATCATAATGGAAGATTATGTTGATGATTTGTTGGGGAAATAAAAAACAAGGGAAGATCACCCAATGATCCTCAAGAATATTTTTAGGCATCTAGAGCACTATAAGCTATGTTTGAATCCAAAGAAATGTGTCTTTGGGGTCACATTAGGAAAACTACTAGGCTTCATCATCTCCAGAAGAGGCATAGAGGTTTATCCAAAAAAATTCAAGGAAATCATGGATATGCCTCCATTGCGTAATCTCAAATAGTTATGGAGCATTCATTGTAAAGTATGATCCATCTAGTTGTTTATATCTCAGTTAGCTAACAAATTCCATTCATTCAATCATCTCCTAAAAAGGACATTGCCTTTAATTGGAAGGAATAATGTCAACTCAGCTTTGACAAGATCAAAGAGTACTTGGCTCACCTACCGATCCTTATGCCACCAATTCCTAGTAAACCACTCTTGTTGTATATTTCTACTACTTCAGTAGAACTAGGGGTATTTTTGGTGCAACATGATGAGTCATCAAAGGAAAAGGTGATCTACTACATCAGTTGGAACCTAGTAGGCTATGAACTCAATTATTCCCCAATGGAAAAATATTTCCTAGCCATGTTATTTAGCTCACAAAAGCTTTAACACTATATGCTCAGTCACCCAGTGAAGCTCATTTATGAGGCCGATCCAATCAAATATTTGTTATCTAGGACAACTCTGACTAGTTGCATGCCTAAGTGGGTCATTCTCTTTAGTGAATTTGATATAGAATACATGGATTGAAAGGATATTAAAGGATAAGTGATAGCTAATCAGCTAGAAAATGCTCCCCTCGTACATGCTTATCCTCTAGTAATAGAATTTCCTAATGAGGGGGTCTTCGTAGTAACAAAAGTGGCCACATGGACACTCTTTTTTGATGGGTCATACAAAAACAATGGATCAGGGGTAGGAATATTTTTGTCACCCCCTAGGGTGATTATATACTGAAGTTATTTAGATTGGAATTTCCATGCACAAATAACATTGTTAAATATGAAGCTCTTTTAACTCATCTTAAGATTGCAATCCAATGGTATATCACTCACTTAAGATTCTTTGGGGATTCCCAGTTAATGATCAAATAGGTTAATGATTAATTTTCAACAAAACATGATAAACAGTTACCTAATAAGTGCATGGTAGATGACTTCAAAAGGTATTTCACTTCTATCTAGTTTGACCAGATTCTGAGAGTGCAAAAAAAAGTAGAGGATGCAATGGCTACCATTGGTTCCCTAATCAACATTACTAAAGATGAAACAAAGTGTGAGTTCATCATTAAACAACTCTTAATCCCAACTTACAATATCCATGAAAGTGAGATGGTGTGCGACATTGTAGGACCTACGTCACCATGGCATCATGACATCTACACCTACCTACATGATAAAATCTTACCTCTTGACCTTACCCACAACCAATGAAATTATTTCATCCAATGTACATTCCATTAAACTATTGTAGGTGATACACTTTATCATCATGGGTATGATGGAACCCTCCTTAGGTGTCTAAATGAGGTCAAATCCCACAATACGTTAATAGAAGTACATAGTGGTATTTGCGGGGCCCACTAAAATGGTATGGAACTAGCTAAAAGAATTCTTACAGTGGGATACTACTAGCCTACATTAGAACATGATTCTTGTGTCTTTGTGAAGTAGTTCCTACCTTTTCCACAACATGTAGATTTGATACATGCTCCTGCACAGGACATGCAACCTCGTATAGCACTATGACCCTTCTCTTCATGGGGTTTTGACTTAATCGGCAAGATATATCCCCCATGCTCTAATAGCCATACCTTCATCATCACTACAACTGATTACTTCACCAAGTGGGTGGAAGCTATGCCACTCTCAAATCATGGGTACTTAGATATCAAAATTTATCCTTTTTCATATTCTTTATAGATATAGAATTCCATCCACTATCATCACATATAACGGAAAACCATTCAAGAACTAGGCCATGAAACACATGTGTGAGACCTTCCACATCAAAAACCATTGGTCCATGCTCAATTAACCCCAAGGTAATGGCCAAGCAGAGGCTACCAACAAAACTTTAATCAAGATCCTTAAAAAGGTGGTTAACAAAACTGGTCAGCGTTGGCACCTTAATATCCATCCTAACATTTTGGCCTACCACACTTCCATCCAGACCCCTACTGATACCACTCCATATTCCCTCATTTATGGTGTCAATTCCATCTTGCTGATTGAGATTGAAATCCTCTCACTAAGATTATCTTTGAAGAATCTTATCAATGATGAAGATGCTCGAGTTGCCAAACTCAGTCAGCTGGAACTGCTAGATGAGAAACAGATCAAGCTTATAATCATCTTTAGAAATATTAGAACCTCCTTAAGAGGAGCTACAATGAGGTCCTTCCTCACCAATTCAACATTGGTGATTTAGTCCTTAAGGATAATCAACATACCTAGCAAGACTAAGATAAACAAGGGAAATTTGATGGAAATTGGTTGGGTCCCTATGTCATCACGACAAAATATGGATATGGGAAATACATACTTTATACACCTAAATGAGATCCCTTAGAAGAGACCATTAATATCATGCACCTAAAAATATTTTACACTTAAGTCAATTGGGTATCCTATCTTGCAAAAAAATCCAAAAAAAAGAGTAAAAAATTGTAAAAAACGCAAAAAAAAAAATTTGAAACATTTGAAAATAGTAAAGAGAAAAAATTCATCCTATGGTTAAAACCACCTTTTGTGGTGCCTTAGATAAGTGCATTTGGTGAAAACCTAGTCATAGGCACCATTTGTACAGGGCTCAATCATTATATACCTTGCATCCTAGTTACTTTATGCTTCAACCCATCTTGATTTCATATCCTATCATCCTATCAATCTTGTCCTTCCATCTTCATCCCTTCATCCTACTACTTGGTATATTTTTTTTTAGCATTGGACAATCTTTGTTTACTATCCATCATCCTAAGCTTTTATCCTAATCTAAGCTTGTGTCATCAGTTCTTGTTGTCATGCCAGTCCTTCCCTTCCATCTAGGCTTCTTCATCATGTCAGTCTTCATTTAGATCACATCCTATCATGTCAATATTTTTGTGTTTTTTGAACCATGTTGCCCCTATGATTTCACATAGACAAGGTGATGAGAAAGGTAGTTAATGTCCCAAATTGCATCATTTAATCTATTATATATCGAACCGGCTATGTCTCAGAGAAATATGCGATAAGGATAGTTTTCATGGATTCTTTGGGGGTTTTATGCACTGTAAAAATTGACTTTAGGTATCATTTTTCCTATTTCCGGAGCTTTTAAGAGTTGTCAAGAGCTAAACTGTAGCAACTAATTTCTCAGGTTTAATTATATTTTATTTCCTAACTTAAAACTTTGTTGACTTATTTCTGACTTTATTGAACTTGATTTAGATCAACTCATGGAGAAAACTAATGATTACTTTAATCCTTAATCTAAATAATGGAATCCAAATTAATTCTATCTTGCTTTAAAAGAAATCCATAATTAATTGTTGGGAATTAAACACTATTTTAAGAATAGAAATGAATTATTCTAGAAAACATAGAGACTAATCTCCATGAACATATTTTAAACAAAATCCAACTTCTTCTTCCCATAAGTTCCTATCATCGCTTCTAATGAAAATAAATAAACACTAAATTTAACTACTTTGAAAAACATCTAAATCTAATTAATCTGATAGAACTTATAATGATTCTAACAACTTCATCTAACAATAATAAACTAAAACATGAAAGTAATTTGAGAAAAAGTAACTATCCAAATTTATCATTCACTAAGTCTGACAATGATTTAACAACTTAACAATTCAGAATTAACATCTACTTTAGATTTAATACGAATGAATCAAAAATAAAATAACTTTCACAAAATACAAACACAAAATTGTTCTGAATCTTGAGTGGGCCCTGCTCTTCCTCAGGTAAGATCCCTTAACACAGTGATTGGATTAACTCCTTTCTTTCATTTCCTTTGATCAAAAGTAGAACACAGATCAAAGTATTGCTCTTGAATTACATAAATATAATTGAAAATTATCGAACTCCTAACTAAAACTGAAACATGGATATTTATAATAATATCCTTATTTTCTTTATAACATGGCATTAACTGCTAAGACTTATGGAAATCAAGCTAAAGATTACAATCAAACTAAAATAGAACTAAAATTTGACTAAAGAGAATTATGCCAAATGAGTGCTAGAAGAAAAAGTTCCATAACCAACTTATAAAGAAATCAATTTGGACTTGAATGACTCATCATCTAGCAAGGCCCATCTATGGCATATTCATCCATCATGATTAAACAAAGAGTTTAACCACATCATCAATCTTTAAAATACCCTGTTCAAAACCCTTAAGAAAAGGATAACATTTATGGTAGTAAAAGATCAATGCAACATAATTAACTCAACCAATATAGTCATAAAGTAATGCAATTAACATAAACCATTACTTCAAATATATTTACTAATTTAGCTAAACTTAACGTAAAATAAGTAAATATGTTAATCTATAATATACCGTTGGTCATGTCAATTAACAAAAATAACAAGTCTTTTAAACATAAATTTTTTTAAATGAAAGTATAATGATGCTCTCATTACAAGGTCAATCATTTGATCCACCCTCGGGGCTTCTTTTTTTCATCATTTTTCTATATCGTACTCTTTCCACTTTTATCTATGGTCTTTTCTTGAACTACAAGGGCTCTGTGCTTTCACATAAGCAAGGCCAATTTTTTATCATTCCTTGAGCCACTAGGTCTTTAGGGTGTGCTTGTCATGTGTCTTGCCTTGTCTCGTGTCGTAGAGTATGTATTTATCTAGCTAGTTCTTCATAAATGAGATTCAATTGGTTGTGGAGTCTCCTGTGTCATATCGATCTCTTAGTTTAGTATCCATCTTTGTTCTTAACAGGATGCATCCTTCCTAACATACCTCATCAATCCCATCCACCCTCTTGATCTCGTGGAAAAAAACATTTGAAATTGATTGTGATCTTTTGATACTTTTTGATTTTTTTTATCATTTGGGATTCCTATCATAACTTGTCAAGGCCACCATGATCTATCATATCATGGCGTGTTTGGACTGGTTAACATAGGGGCATATCTTGATCTTTCTATTTGTTGTTTTCTGCATTTTTTTCCCACATACTACACACCAAGACCCCTATGGTCTTGTGTTACACTAAGGCATCCTTTTGTGCTTGTGGTTATCCCAATGCTTGGCCCAACCAAGGTCCTCATGAATTTGGGTTGTTGGGATAGCCTTCTTGTCTGTTGTGTTTTTTTTATGCATTCAATACTAATCTCCCTTGGTTACACATACCTTGGCACCTTGTGTCTTATGCTATAGCAAAAACCAATGCTCTAAAAACAGAAAATTGCATTAGGATTGTATTTCATATTCAATTCTATTTAATTTAATCTATACCTAACCTATGACCTATGATTTTGGTTGTGCAAACATTCATATTCCATTTCCTTTCTTCTAAGGATTCCTATGATTCATTACAGGTGTAGTTTCACACCCATCTTCCCTTTATGTCATAAGTTAAAGCAAGAATGATCCGCAAATAAAATAAACCTACTCCCTACTTCCATCATTATGCAAACCCTTATTTACACTCATGTCCATTTGGAATTGTATTTATCCATTAGTGTTTGTAAGGAGTTTAATTGCATCTCATCCCATAATATAGGTTTTTGCATTTCATACCACATGCATTATTTTAAATTGTTTAGATTAATCATAATTGGTTATTCCCAACATCATAGATTCATGTCATTATCAATTTATTTCCATCTCATTAAACACATTACATACATCACCACCTATATCATAAATTGTTAGATCCACATCCATAACATATAAACTCATAAATTATTCATCACATATTGCATCATAAACATTAGGCATCATGCATATTATCTGTATCATTCTCATAACCATAAACATACATTAGCATAAGTGTACGTCATCATACACATACATCACATCATAATGATCATCCATAATATCACATACATGCACATATGCATAAATAATTCATCCATCACATAATAAATCATCCATCACAACATAGTGTCAATAAGGGCTGTCACATATCATACAAATATCAAAATACAAATTCCATCACATGATCCATAATAATTTCCATCATATCATCAAAATACATATCCATCATATACATCACTAATCATCAAATAAAAAAAAAGTACAAGGCTCTTAATCAAATATGATATCTACCACTCTGTACTATAAACCCATCTTGCACTTGTCAAAAACCTATGTCATGTCATCTGTTGTTTGTCCTCTCTACTAAGAGATACCCACATCTGACCTCTGTGGTGAGTTTGGTATTGCCCATATGCATGGAGGTGTCTCTCGATAGCTCTTATACCCATGGTTCTGGGATGGTGCCCACATGTGTGGTACCGCTCAGACATAGGGAGGTACCCACTGTGTCTAATTTAACACTGCCATGAAGTAGGTCACCATATAGTAGCTAGACTCTCACATGTACTCATCTCTCTCTATGGCCTAATATTTGGTTGAATCCCACTTTTCCTTGTATCTATCCCAAAATCCACATGTATGGATCTCCTCTCCTATGCCGATGGATCTTGTTCCAACTAAAACTAATCAATCTATGCCCACATCTAGAACACATGTTCTACCACTATGTCTCTCTCCTCCTACATGGCCTCTACCTATCCCTGTGTGGCATCCCTCTCCCTCTACAATTTCTGCACCTTTGCCCATATCTCACCCCACTCACCCTACATGGCATGTTCCTATGCCTACGTTGCATCCCTCTCTCTCTCCACTACATGTATCAACGCTTGAGCTGCATCCCTATCCTTGCAGAGTTTGTAACCATCCCTCCACTAAATCCCTCTCATGTTGCAGAGTCTGCATTTGTCCTACTATAATATCCCTCTCACCCTATAGAGTTTATGCCTCTGCCTCTGTTGCATCTCTCTTGCCTAGCAAAGTCTATATTTTCACTATCATCACCTTCTCTCTCTCAAGAACCAACCCTACAATCCTCATCATCTTCTTTATTACCTCTACTCTATCATGGAGCTCATCTCACTTCCACCTCAACTCATTCCTCTCCCTCAATATCCTCTCCACCTTCCTCCTCAGATCCTCTATATCTTTCTCTAGCTCCACTAGGGCCTTTGAAGATACCTGGTATGTCAATCCTCTAGGCTCACGATTTCCCCTCACCTATAGTATGGTAACCTTAGCCTATAGTATGTCTCACTCCAACCTCACCTACACCAACTCCTCATGCTCTCTTTGTCCCACTCCCTATGGCCGAGTCACCTCTGATCCTAGCTTGCTCACCTTGGCCTATAGTCCATCTGTCTCTATCCCTAACCCTAATAGCTATCATCCTATGTCATTGAAAAGTGCCATGAAATCCCTCTCTCCCTCTTCCTACACCTTTTCTACCTCAGCCACCAACATACACCTCACAACCTTTGAATCCATAAGTCTCTACTCTATAATCTAAAGCCTCACTAGGTCCCCTCTCAATACTACAACTAGGTCCTCTGACAGTGGTGGAATGTACGGTACCATGTCCAATGGGTCAACCTCAGGAGCATCTACATCCATCACCTCCACCTATGGCTCGTCTCTCTCCTCTTCTACCTTCGTATCCTCCTAGCCTCTCCTCTATTGGCTTCCCCTCCTGCTCACTCTCCTCTATCGATCCTCTTTACCCTCACTAGCCTCGGCCTCCTCCTATCCTCTCCTCTACTATCCTCCTCCTCTCCTCCCCCTCTATCTAGCCAGTCTCATCTCATCCTCTGGTTTGAAGCCAAGAGCCTCTATAATTGGCTCTACCAGTGCAATCCACATTGGCTAGTGATGAGAAAATCATGTAGAGAATCCAACTGTCATCCCCACATCTAGTCTCCCCCTCCTCGTGCCTAGGTATGGTACCTCCTGAAGCCCATCCCACTATTGTCTCACAAAATCAATAGCAATATGATCCCCCCATAGATTCTCTCATGTGATCCATCTAAATATCTGCTATCTGTGAGGGATGTCCTATTGAATCTTGAACTCTCTTTGCACTCTGTCCACCCTATGTATCTCCACTATGTAGGGATCTCTCTTGATCAAATAGGATACTATGCACAAGTATCCTCTATGTCTTTCCTCATCCTCCCTCCATGTGGAAAACCATCATGTCATGTATGGCCTCCATACAATCTAATCCTCCCATAGATCATCCAATTCCCTCCTCTATCTATCTAGATCACCGAGGCCCTGATAATAAAATACCCAACCATACTCTGTCTCATCCCAATATGCCACTGGTAGTGTCGGATCCTACAACTCTCTTGTCACCACTCCTAGCCTAACCACACTAATGTGCTCCTAGGCCCATATTTTTAACAATTCCACCCATGTAATGCTCAATTTCCCCCAATAGCATACTATGTGCATATCCCTATATAACTATGCTAACATGCATGGACACCATGCGAACTTCCCCTCCCTCTATTCCACAATGTGTCATGCAACCTCATTGAATTTGAGGCTATAGAAGCATATACTCATGTCTAGCAACAAAAGTTTGCTAATGAATCCACAAAGGTCTAATGGTAGTGGAGGAACTGCTAGCCCCAAACATCTATCCAAATCCAAAATCATCCCATCAAGTGGTACATCCTCTTGTCTAAAAAGGACCCATAGGGCCCGATCCAAATCTTGCCCCTCTAACCTTGTCCAACTCACCAAGTGGCCTACTATCGATAGCCACTAGATCCTCCATACATTCTCCAAGGTGATTGTCATCCCCCCTGTCAGGAGGTGAAATGCTAATGTCTATAAATCCCATCGCTCTATCTATGTTGTCAACAATGCTCAATGTGCTCTAACAATAGGGTACCACATCATGTGGAGCAGACCCACTCATGTTAATGCCTCAAGACCCTCCTCATTCATTGCCACTATGGTCGCCCCCAACACCTATGTAAGCTCTCAAACCATTCCATCCACACCACACAACATGCCAATCATTTAAAAAAATTATTCAACTTCCCCTCTCTTTCACCCTCTTTTCTTCTCAACTTTCCCTCCATTTTTTGGGAAAATTTACCCAATTTTCCCAATTTACCCAATTTTTCCAATTTACCATTTTCCCCTTTTTTCTCTTTCCTTTTTGGGAAAATTCACCCCCTTTGTCATCCTCCCCACCCATTTTATGGGTGTGTTTTCCCTTTTTCCCCCCTTCACCTTTCAGATGGGCGAGTGTGCTTTCCCTTGGGACAAGCAAGCATGCATGCCCTTTAGGAGACCCACCCTTGGGAAGGGCGAGCTTTCCCCAAGCCATGATAGCGTTTACCATGGGATGGATGTAATTTCCCATTCTAGGGGCACATTCACCCCTTTGATGGGTAGATTCACCCATTTGTAGGCATCGTTTCCCTTTCCCCTATCTAACCTCATTTTTAGGCAGATTTGCTTGGTTCAAGGGCTAGGCCTCGCTTCTTTGATGCCCTCCCACCCTTTTTGGGCATTTTTTTGGTTTTTCAGGTGAATTTTCCACCTAAATAGGTGCGTTTGCCCCCTCTCCACCGCCTCTAAACAGGTAATTTTTCCTACCCTGTGGGAAAAATTGAAATTCTGCCACCTACCCATTTCACTAATCTACCCAACCCTCAAAAATCATGTTTTGAAAATGCATTAAACTTCAAAAACGCAAAAAAAATATTCTTAACATAACAAAGAGGTTTTTGGGAATAACCTGGTGTGGAATTGTGTGCTTGTGGAAGAACCATCGTACCTTGTCCCCTCGATGGATGATGTCATCATAATATTCCTTAGCTATCCTTGTCTCCTTCTTCTCCTCTTCTCTCTCTTTCACTCACTTGCTAGGTGTGCAAATGACGAATAGTAATTCTCATAATCACTATAAGTAACTTTTTCCCCTTTTTTTAATCTCTTTTAAGTTGAGGGTATTTTTACCCTTTATTTAACCTCTTTTTTAATTTAACTGACCCTCTAACTTCAGTGGGATACCATTTGCACACCATGTGTCCATTGGACTCTATTCAAAATCCAATTTTCATGGTTTTTTGAGCTCTATCCAATGGTACCCTTTGTTTCCTCATATCAAGAAGTCACTCGAGGCCCCTTTTTCTTCCCCAACTACCCTCTTGAGTGGGCATACCCTACGATTCCTCCATGTAGTGCCCTCCATTTTGCGTTGGCTCTGTAATGCACTTCAACTCGTTGTGAGGTCAAGTATTGTTGGACTTTGAGTGCATTTGATTTATTCTGGTCAATAAATGTTTTTTGATCAAATTATGACATTTAAATAGGATTATAAAATTAAAAGGTATAGCGGTTAATAAAAAGAAAATATTATAATTAAATAAATTAGTTTTATAAAATATTAATTAAAGAATTATTAATAAATTAATTAATTAATTGTTTTGCATTCTTTTAATAATATTCGATAATAATAATTAATAATTTATTAGTTGTTCAAAGGTAATTATCCCCAATGACGTAAAGGGTAAATAATATTGCCAATATATTTTACTAGATTGGCATGATTTGAATTAGTTCAATTTATTCGGGTTGTGTTTTGAGGTATTAAATAAAATAAAAATTAAACAAAACTAAATGCAATATTATGTCAGACTCTTCATAACTGAATCTGGTTGAAAGATAGAACTTTTGGTAGTTGAAGAAAACGGTAGATTTGAAACGCAGGGGAATCAATAAAAGGGTTGGGGGAAATATTCATGGCAGCGGTGCAAGGAGGGTGACAGTGGGTGGTGGTGGCGTAGTCCCAAACCAGAATTGCTGATGGCCGATACCAGATGCAGGCGTGGCAGATGACCTCTCACACTTGGCAGACCTTATGGTTGTGCCATCGTTCTTTTCATCCCCTCCTGGGTATGATTATCATAGCAAAGGTGAATAACACCAGAAGGGAAAATTCTTAGGAATGCTATTGTCTTGGAAAGCTGATCAGGTATGTTTAATTTTACACATGCTAACTAGTAGATTGGAAAGGTAGAAGTGGATATCAACCTTATTCTTATTGTATACGATGCTTTTTGTGATTTTATTTCCATTGTTTCCTTGTTGCTATGGACATAAAATACCTTGTGTATCGTTTCTCCACTTATCTTTTAAGAGATGTATAGGAATGATTTATCCAGACTACATTCTCTTTATTCTGTCTGTTATTAACTAACTGTGACATTCTAATGATTAATCTGGTCTAAGATCAGTGTCATTCATTCATTTAATTTTGCAAGGCTTTCTTTTCAATCTATTGTTATTCTCTGCCTCTTAAGTTTCATATTTGCACCTCACCTTTCTCCTTCCTTTCTATCGTGAGGATAGCGAGTAAGATTTAATAATAATGTGAGTTGATGGCGATATTTCCAAATTCCAATATTCACTTTCTGATATACTTGGCCACCTGTCACAGCCGCAACGCATAGGGTGTATAGAATTAAATAAACCTTTAGATTTTAGTAACTAAATCCCAAATGTTGTCCGCAAGACTGGCTTCTCATGCCTTTGCAACCGTAACCATCCCTAACTTGGAGGAAGCTTGGTTCATGTGTCTTCTCTGATGCCGTCAATGAGCAGATGGTTCAAGTATAGAAATTGAGGACCAACGAGCAGATTATTTAATTCTCTTGGTCTGCGCAATGTTTCAAGCCCTTGCCAGTTACCTCCGTTCAGTCAAAGTTGAGAGAAATTGATGTTATTGGATGCAGTGCTTAGATGAGCTCCTTCACCCAGTTTGGCAATCTAAATTTATAAATCTCCCTAAAACCTTAGGCAAAACCAGCACAGCGGCAACATTTTGACTTGCAAAGGTGTATTAAATTAAATACTCTCATTGATTTCATTGTTAACCTGTCTCAGGGGTGCTCTAGAACATGGTAGGGTGTATAAATTTAAATAATCTCTTTGTCTTCATTGTCAACCTATCTTAGCCATGCGCTAGAACATATTAGGAATGTTCAAAGTTTAAATAACCTGCTTGAATCTTCTGTCAATCTATCACAGTTGCAGCACTTGAAAGTAAAATATACTTCACATGTCAATGGTAGTTGTGTTAGATAACCTCTGTGGTTATGCTAGTTCAGAATAATGAGATCTTGTGTGAGAGGGTGTTTGTGTCACCTGCTAATTGCTTTTCTTGATAAAGCTTTAACCCTTCTTAGTATTGGCGTATTTCCTGCTTACAGTCTGCACCTTGGGACAGATTCTAATTCCTTAAGGTGCATCTCCCTATTACATTCACTTGAAGGTTTCCTTCGCCCTTTTAGCAATATATTTTGTGCATATTTAACTGTCTTTTCAGTTCTGGAGATAAGGTCTCTTTGAGGCATTTTGTTCAATGGTTCAAATGCCTTCTCATTGCTTCCGGTAGCTCCATGCGTGTCTGTAAGGATAATTGTAGTCACTGTGTTCCGTGATGTGGTGTATATATATATGCCTGCTAATTACTTTTGCTTGAAAGTATTTTAAGGCCTTGTTCACAAATCCAATTCGTGCATCTTCTGCAATTATGACATTCCATAATGAGACATTTATTCACCCCCCCAGCTGATTTCATCCCCCTGAAAATCTCTTAAGCTTTTGTAATAAATACCCCTTTGGCGCATGTCCTGCAATCATCAAATTCCTTGAGGGTTCTTGGGCTTTTCATTAAATTCAAGCTGCGTCCTACCTGGTTTGAGCATCTGTTATTGCCTTTGCAGCAGGTTTGGAGTTTAGGTTACAAGATTTTGGGTATGGATAATTTTGATTATGATTCCACCCTAATATTATGCATATCAATTGATTTAGGGTTTCTTTTCTATCGATAATAAGATTTAGATTTAGATTGATTGGATATTGATAATGTCTATTGCCATTGTGTGATTATATATAAATATATTCTTATATAAATTGTTTGTTACGATTATATTTTATTGATAATCGGATATATGTGCAAAATTGTATCCTATTATATGAAGATAAGTAATAAAGGATTATATCGGAATAAAAATTATTAAAATGGGTATTTAATTATGTTGTAGATAAATGAACTGTGTATTTGGTTAAAGTAAATTGATTTATATGGTTAATTAAGTAAATTGATTTATTTGTATTTGGTTAAGGAGATACATGATTCTACATTTACATAGTTTTCTTTTACTGGAAGGTTAAATGATAAAGTTATTTTTATGTGAGGATAAATCCCAGGTTCATAGGTTAATTAATTTAAATTATACTGATTAAAATGTTAAATGGTCTTAACTACTTTTTTGTTATCTAATGAGTCTGTGAATAATAATTATTTATCAAACTACTATGTGAAATAATTTATTAGTGCCATCACCATAGTATTATAATAAAGTTGTAAATTATAGAATTGTCATCTTAGTATTATATTTTAAAGTTAGAATTAGAATTCGTATTAAACTTGATGGAATTATTCCTTAAGACTTTGTGATTAATGTGTTTATGTTTAGAAAATGATTTATTTATAGGAGTTAGAAAATTAGAATTATTAGGTAGTTAAGTTAGGTATTATGTTATTGAGTAGGTTAGTAAAGTGATTAGAGAGAGAGTTTCCTTATGTTAATAATTTGGGTAACATTGATAGATTAGTTTATTCTCAATTTGATTAATTTCAAGTGGGATAGTTAACTTAGAAATAATGAAAAGTAGAGTTTTGTATGTAGATAATATTGGCGATAAGGATTATTTCTGTTTAGGTGGGAGAATTGATTTATAAGATAAATGGAAGTAAATAAATTTGAAAACTTTAAATAGTTGGGTATTACGACAAAGGCTAGTGAATGATTGTTGATTCGATAAATGTTTTGATTAATTATATTTAGTTAAACAAAGGGTTTATGTAAATGAATAAAATTAGATGATCTTTTCTAAGTCAATTTCCCTCATATTCTTTTAATAGTTGTTTTGTGGGATTTCTATAAGAACAGTTCTAGAAAATACTTGTGATTGATATTAGGATCAAATTGTTGGTTTGAGTGGGTTGATCTTCAAAAGGAGATTGTTGTTATAATGTGTAAATGGGAATATAATTGTGTTTGAAAGAGTATACTTGTGAATAGTGTCTTACGACTTAAACCATTAGATTTTATTTTCACTTCGCAATATTGTGCTATCCTTAAATGTTGGAAATGATTGATCTTTAAACTTATGTTCTTTTTGTTTCAAGTTACTTCTTATTGAATGAATGGATATATTATTGGAATGTGTGGTTTTATGGATTCTTTCGATGTGACTTTTCGTGAGTTGATTTTGAGTTGGAATTTTCTCTCAATTAATGTATGATGTTATTCGTTGGGAACCCATATGTTTTCTTTTTGTGCTTTACCCTAAGTAGTAAATCGGTTAATGTTATCTTGGTCATGATTGGTGGTTCTGCTTGAGTTGTTAATGAGTCAAATGGAAAAGCTCTTTGATTTATGGGTATTCCGAGAGGAGAAAATAGAGGTTTCCCTTGGATGTCCGATTTAGTTTGTATTGAAGTTGTTGATGTTGTTTAAGGGAGTTGTTGATCTTATTTTGATGTATTCTCTCATCATAATTGAATTGAAAATAGTTCTTCAAGGTTTTGCTTTTATTGTTGTCAGATTTTCATGGGGAAACCCTAGTGTAACTTTATGAGAATCTTCCAGAGGTTTATTTTACTATTGGTTAGTGTTCCTCCTTTTATGTGCCCTTGTTGTGGCAAGTGTTTTGGTTTCATGTTTTTTGAAAAGGGTTGTACATGAATAGTTGAGATTTTGATTATGTATTTATGGCAAGATGGGTGATGCCTTGCATGCTTCTCTATTGTGATCTACTGTACTTGTTATGTTGTACAACCCTTGGATTTGGTTTTTTATGTTTTGAGTGTCTAGAGTGAGAGTGGCTCTAAGTGGGTGGTCGGCGCACAAAGAGGCGCCAGGATAGCCCTCGTTAGAGTGAAATTAATAAGTGATAATTAAATAATTAATTAGGGGGTGGGTAGAATTGATTTATGGTTTTACCCTATTTGATCTTTGGTGTATTCTGTGGTCTTGTATTTAATCTTGTTGGTGTTTGGGTTTTGACCTTGTGCTCTTATGGTACTATGGTATGATGTTATTGTGTCGGTTAATGATCATCCTTTGGTTATTTGTTTGCTGGTTATTGCTTGATTTGTGTGATGAGATTTATGACTCTTGGATGTGGTTGATTATGTCATTGTAATTCTTGAGTGTTATGACACTTTTGTATGACGTTGAGTCTTGTGGATCTCTGTTGGATGTTCTTGGTTGAGGTGTCTTTCCTGTTAGCTCCTAGCACGGGGGGTGGGTCTTCGGACTCACGTGGTCGGGTGGAACGTACCAAGCACCCCATTGGGTCCCCAGTCGAGGATCGAGAGGTGCGGATTGGTGTTGTTGCAGCGACTCCAGAGTTGTATCTATCTTCGAGCCAGTTATGATACTTCGTATTCATTTATTCATTTGTAGCGTGCTATCTGGTGATGGTTTCACTTATATTTGGAACACTTTTGTATCATTGTACTTCTTAAACATTGTACTGTAATGAAATGCTAAACTTGGTGTGGATATTGGCTATGACAGTTGTTATTCAATGTGTTAGGATGATCATGCATATGATGCATTTGCGTATTCAGATGGTTTCTTATCATTGATCATCATGTATGTGTTATATTTGTTATTGTTTACTTTATATCTTTGGATTCTATTCTTTATTAATGTTGTATGGATCTAAGTTGCATAATGACTCTTCGTGTACCCCAAAGGATGTTTATGTTAGTGAGTTTACTTAAATGAAATTCATGTTATGACTTAATGGGTATTACATGTATGTTATGTGCATTTAAAAAAAAATTGTGATGTAATTATTGTGTTTTTGTCCTTTGGGGTTCGCACGGCGGGGCGTTACAACATTGGTATCAGAGCATAGGTTCATACACTGGGCACTATGTGCTCACTATGTAACCTTGCGCTTAGACCCGTGCGTCTTGAGTTTTGCTTTTCTGTTGTCATTGTTGTGAACCTGAGCTTCTTATGTTAACCGGTATTGGTCGGTGGTGCAGGAAACCGATTGAAAGGATAGGACCCACGGTGTAGTGTGCAATGCACCGATATCCTTTCTGTCGGCGATGCTCTATGGACCCTTGAGTTTTAGTGTGATGTGTTTCTTGGTGATGTGTTTTATGTGTGTGAATATGTAAAGTGTGTGTGAAATCTGCAATTTTGTTGTCTTTGAGTGATGAATTATGTTTTTGTGAAGCTGTGAAGGTGTTAGATTTTATTGAAATTGATGTGAGATTTGGTGTGAATAAAGGTTAATGTGGAGTTGTCTGTGTGAAAATTATGAGTTCTAACAAAAATATGAGGTTTGTGGATAATTATTCTATGATTTTTAGCAGAATATAGTATCTTGAGGTTAAATGCAACTTGAATTATTGGTACTAATGTGCAATGTTCTATGGTAGCTTTTGATTTACAGGAAGTTGACTTCAGAAACGTAGCAATGAAGGTAATGCATTTGTAATATGTAGGTATCGATACTTATAATTTCAAGTGGTAATTCATTTTGATATAGTATATGAATTAGGTTTATGGTTAGCATCCTTATGAGAATATTGTTTAACTAATAAGAAGTAAACTGTTTACGAGTTACTAAAATTATTTTGACTATTATGTGTGGTTAGTGGGAGGGACAGTGTGGTATCACTCATTCGCGAGTGCCCTACTATGCTGGGATTTCCTCTCACGATGTATTGTGATATATATGTATTGTGCACAACGTTTGTTTGCATGCAGGATTGCAGGAATTAAGTCTCGATTCCACCTGCATTGTCAGGACTGGGCGAGCATCATAAACACCCAATGGGCTTGACGTTGAACATAGGAGCTGACCAGAAAGTTTCCTCGACTTAGTTTTTCCACTCCGTCTTAGTGTTTGGAAATTAGTTTAGTTGCAACCCCGTTACTATTATCATTTTGGTATCTTTTCCTTATGTTGGGTTGTTTAATTTTCATTGCTTGATTGATGACATTTGATTGATGTTTTCATTTATGGTGTTGATGTGCTTATGATAATTGCTATTGTTGTGTTACCATGGTTATGCTTGAGCTCGACTTCCAGGAGTAAGTCGAAGCCTAAGGGGGGGAGGATGTAGTGCCCTCCATTTTGCGTTGGCTCTGTAATGCACTTCAACTCGTTGTGAGGTCAAGTATTGTTGGACTTTGAGTGCATTTGATTTATTCTGGTCAATAAATGTTTTTTGATCAAATTATGACATTTAAATAGGATTATAAAATTAAAAGGTATAGTGGTTAATTAAAAGAAAATATTATAATTAAATAAATTAGTTTTATAAAATATTAATTAAAGAATTATTAATAAATAAATAAATTAATTGTTTTGCATTCTTTTAATAATATTCGATAATAATAATTAATAATTTATTAGTTGTTCAAAGGTAATTATCCCAATGACGTAAAGGGTAAATAATATTGCCAATATATTTTACTAGATTGGCATGATTTGAATTAGTTCAATTTATTCGGGTTGTGTTTTGAGGTATTAAATAAAATAAAAATTAAACAAAACTAAATGCAATATTATGTCAGACTCTTCGTAACTGAATCTGGTTGAAAGATAGAACTTTTGGTAGTTGAAGAAAACGGTAGATTTGAAACGCAGGGGGATCAATAAAAGGGTTGGGGGAAATATTCATGGCAGCGGTGCAAGGAGGGTGACAGTGGGTGGTGGTGGCGTAGTCACAAACCAGAATTGCTGATGGCCAATACCAGATGCAGGCGTGGCAGATGACCTCTCACACTTGGCAGACCTTATGGTTGTGCCATCGTTCTTTTCATCCCCTCCTGGGTATGATTATCATAGCAAAGGCGAATAACACCAGAAGGGAAAATTCTTAGGAATGCTATTGTCTTGGAAAGCCGATCAGGTATGTTTAATTTTACACATGCTAACTAGTAGATTGGAAAGGTAGAAGTGGATATCAACCTTATTCTTATTGTATACGATGCTTTTTGTGATTTTATTTCCATTGTTTCCTTGTTGCTATGGACATAAAATACCTTGTGTATCGTTTCTCCACTTATATTTTAAGAGATGTATAGGAATGATTTATCCAGACTACATTCTCTTTATTCTGTCTGTTATTAACTAACTGTGACATTCTAATGATTAATCTGGTCTAAGATCAGTGTCATTCATTCATTTAATTTTGCAAGGCTTTCTTTTCAATCTATTTTTATTCTCCGCTTCTTAAGTTTCATATTTGCACCTCACCTCCTTCCTTTTTCTCTCGTCGTGGAGGATATGGTAAAATTTAATAATAATGTGAGTAGATGGCGATATTTCCAAATTCCAATATTCACTTTCTGATATACTTGGCCACCTGTCATAGCCGCAACGCTTAGGGTGTATAGAATTAAATAAACCCTCAGATTTTAGTAACAAAATCCCAAATGTTATCTGCAAGACTATGGCTTCTCACGCCTTTGCAATCAGAATCATCCCTAACTTGGAGGGAAGCTTGGTTCGTGTGTGTCTTCTCCGATGTCATTAATGAGTAGATGGTTCAAGATAGAAATTGAGGACCAACGTTATTATTTAATTCTTGGTCCGCTGAATACCAAGCCCTTGCCGCCATCTACCAAAGTTGAGAGAAATTGATGTTATCGGATGCAGCAGTTTAGATGAGCTCTTCACCCACCGCAATCTAAATTATAAATCTCCTAAACCTTAGGCAAACCAAAGACAAATGGCAATGTTTTGACTTAAAGGTGTATTAAATTAAATACTCTCTCACCCATTTCTTCATTGTTAACCCTGCCTCAGGCCTAGAACATGGTAGGGTGTGTATAAATTTAAATAATCTTTGTTTCATTGTCAACCTATCTTAGTTTACAAGCAGGAACATATTAGAATGTTCAAGTTTAAATAACTCGCTTGAATCTTCTCATCAATCTATCACAAAGCTTGGCAAGACTTGAGTAAAATATACTTCGCATGTCAATGGTAGTTGTGTTAGATAACCTCTGTGGTTATGCTAGTTCAGAATAATGAGATCTTGTGTGAGAGGGCGTTTGTTTCACCTGCTAATTGATTTTCTTGATAGAGCTTTAATCCTTCTTAGTATTGGCGTATTTCCTGCTTGCAGTCTGCACCTTGGGACAGATTCTAATTCCTTAAGGCGCATCTCCCTATTACATTCACTTGAAGGTTTCCTTCACCCTTTTAGCAATATATTTTGTGCATATTTAACTGTCTTTTCAGTTCTGGAGATGAGGTCTCTTTGAGGCATTTTGTTCAATGGTTCAAATGCCTTCTCATTGCTTCCGGTAGTTCCATGCGTGTCTGTAAGGATAATTGCAGTCACTTTGTTCCGTAATGTGGTGTATATATATATGCCTGCTAATTACTTTTCCTTGAAAGTATTTTAAGGCCTTGTTCACAAATCCAATTCGTGCATCTTCTGCAATTATGAAATTCCATAATGAGACATTTATTCACCCCCCCAGCTGATTTCATCCCCCTGAAAATCTCTTAATCTTTTGTAATAAATACCCCTTTGGCGCATGTCCTGCAATCATCAAATTCCTTGAGGGTTCTTGGGCTTTTCATTAAATTCAAGCTGCGTCCTACCTGGTTTGAGCATCTGTTATTTCCTTTGCAGCAGGTTTGGAGTTTAGGTTACAAGATTTTGGGTATGGATAATTTGGATTATGATTCCACCCTAATATTATGCATATCAATTGATTTAGGGTTTCTTTTCTATCGATAATAAGATTTAGATTTAGATTGATTTATATGGTTAATTAAGACTTTGTGATTAATGTGTTTATGTAAATGAATAAAATTAGATGATATTTTCTAAGCCAATTTCCCTCATATTCTTTTAATAGTTGTTTTGTGGGATTTCTATAAGAACAGTTCTAGAAAATACTTGTGATTGATATTAGGATCAAATTGTTGGTTTGAGTGGGTTGATCTTCAAAAGGAGATTGTTGTTATAATGTGTAAATGGGAATATAATTGTGTTTGAAAGAGTATACTTATGAATAGTGTCTTACGACTTAAACCATTAGATTTTATTTTCACTTCGCAATATTGTGCTATCCTTAAATGTTGGAAATGATTGATCTTTAAACTTATGTTCTTTTTGTTTCAAGTTACTTCTTATTGAATGAATGGATATATTATTGGAATGTGTGGTTTTATGGATTCTTTCGATGTGACTTTTCGTGAGTTGATTTTGAGTTGGAATTTTCTCTCAATTAATGTATGATGTTATTCGTTGGGAACCCATATGTTTTCTTTTTGTGCTTTACCCTAAGTAGTAAATTGGTTAATGTTATCTTGGTCATGATTGGTGGTTCTGCTTGAGTTGTTAATGAGTCAAATGGAAAAGCTCTTTGATTTATGGGTATTCCAAGAGGAGAAAATAGAGGTTTCCCTTGGATGTCCGATTTAGTTTGTATTGAAGTTGTTGATGTTGTTTAAGGGAGTTGTTGATCTTATTTTGATGTATTCTCTCATCATAATTGAATTGAAAATAGTTCTTCAAGGATTTGCTTTTATTGTTGTCAGATTTTCATGGGGAAACCCTAGTGTAACTTTATGAGAATCTTCCAGAGGTTTATTTTACTATTGGTTAGTGTTCCTCCTTTTATGTGCCCTTGTTGTGGCAAGTGTTTTGGTTTCATGTTTTTTGAAAAGGGTTGTACATGAATAGTTGAGATTTTGATTATGTATTTATGGCAAGATGGGTGATGCCTTGCATGATTCTCTATTGTGATCTACTGTACTTGTTATGTTGTACAACCCTTGGATTTGGTTTTTTATGTTTTGAGTGTCTAGAGTGAGAGTGGCTCTAAGTGGGTGGTCGGCGCACAAAGAGGCGCCAGGATAGCCCTCGTTAGAGTGAAATTAATAAGTGATAATTAAATAATTAATTAGGGGGTGGTTAGAATCACATTAAAAAGATAATTGATGCCTCATCCGCCTTTGAGTGCTATCACAGACTAAAGGGGATTGAGAAGGCCGTGGTTGGCATGTTCGTTGCCTTGTCTTCGCGAAGGGTAAGGGATCCGCATGAGCAACCCTATGGGGCGGCGCCTTGAGACAGGTAGTCTAGATAACCATAGATGGAGGTGGCTCCTAGCGCTCAGTTTTGTCTAGATAATTCGTCAGTAGACGGAGGCGGCGCCTTACGTTAGTAGTAGTCTGGATAATCCATGTAAGCCATGCGATGACACTCTCCTCTAACACTCCTTATTATGTTGTTTCTTTGGAAATCCTCTGGAAGTGGTTCTCTATTTTGAATTGATGAAACATAGTTGTTTTTGAATTGATTTATGGTTTTACCCTATTTGATCTTTGGTGTATTCTGTGGTCTTGTATTTAATCTTGTTGATGTTTGGGTTTTGACCTTGTGCTCTTATGGTACTATGGTATGATGTTATTGTGTCGGTTAATGATCATCCTTTGGTTATTTGTTTGTTGGTTATTGCTTGATTTGTGTGATGAGATTTATGACTCTTGGATGTGGTTGATTATGTCATTGTAATTCTTGAGTGTTATGACACTTTTGTATGACGTTGAGTCTTGTGGATCTCTGTTGGATTTTCTTGGTTGAGGTCTCTTTCTTGTTAGCTCCTAGCACGGGGGGTGGGTCTTCGGACTCACGTGGTCGGGTGGAACGTGCCAAGCACCCCATTGGGTCCCTAGTCGAGGATCAAGAGGTGCAGATTGGTGTTGTTGCAGCGACTCCAGAGTTGTATCTATCTTGGAGCCAGTTATGACACTTCGTATTCATTTATTCATTTGTAGTGTGCTATCTGGTGATGGTTTCACTTATACTTGGAACACTTTTGTATCATTGTACTTCTTAAACATTGTACTGTAATGAAATGCTAAACTTGGTGTGGATATTGGCTATGACAGTTGTTATTCAATGTGTTAGCATGATCATGCATATGATGCATTTGCGTATTCAGATGGTTTCTTATCATTGATCATCATGTATGTGTTATATTTGTTATTGTTTACTTTATATCTTTGGATTCTATTCTTTATTGATGTTGTATGGATCTAAGTTGCGTAATGACTCTTCGTGTACCCCAAAGGATGTTTGTGTTAGTGAGTTTACTTAAATGAAATTCATGTTATGACTTAATGGGTATTACATGTATGTTATGTGCATTAAAAAAAAATTGTGATGTAATTATTGTGTTTTTGTCCTTTGGGGTTCGCACGGCAGGGCGTTACAACATTGGTATCAGAGCATAGGTTCATACACTGGGCACTATGTGCTCACTATGTAACCTTGCGCTTAGACCCGTGCGTCTTGAGTTTCGCTTTTCTATTGTCATTGTTGTGAACCTGAGCTTCTTCTGTTAACCGGTATTGGTCGGTGGTGCAGGAAACCGATTGAAAGGATAGGACCCACGGTGTAGTGTGCAATGCACTGATATCCTTTCTGTCGGGGATGCTCTATGGACCCTTGAGTTTTAGTGTGATGTGTTTCTTGGTGATGTGTTTTATGTGTGTGAATATGTCAAGTGTGTGTGAAATCTGCAATTTTGTTGTCTTTGAGTGATGAATTATGTTTTTGTGAAGCTGTGAAGGTGTAAGATTTTATTGAAATTGATGTGAGATTTGGTGTGAATAAAGGTTAATGTGGAGTTCTTTGTGTGAAAATTATGAGTTTTAACGAAAATATGAGGTTTGTGGATAATTATTCTATGATTTTTAGCAGAATATAGTATCTTGAGGTTAAATGCAACTTGAATTAGTGGTACTAATGTGCAATGTTCTATGGTAGCTTTTGATTTACAGGAAGTTGACTTCAGAAATGTAGCAATGAAGGTAATGCATTTGTAATATGTAGGTATCGATACTTATAATTTCAAGTGGTAATTCATTTTGATATAGTATATGAATTAGGTTTATGGTTAGCATCCTTATGAGAATATTGTTTAACTAATAAGAAGTAAACTGTTTATGAGTTACTAGAATTATTTTGACTATTATGTGTGGTTAGTGGGAGGGACAGTGTGGTATCACTCATTCGCGAGTGCCCTACTATGCTGGGATTTCCTCTCACGATGTATTGTGATATATATGTATTGTGCACAATGTTTGTTTGCATGCAAGATTGCAGGAATTAAGTTTCGATTCCACCTACATTGTCAGGACTGGGCGAGCATCATAAACACCCAATGGGCTTGACGTTGAACATAGGAGCTGACCAGAAAGTTTCCTCAATTAGTTTGTCCACTCCGTCTTAGTGTTTGGAAATTAGTTTGGTTGCAACCCTATTACTATTATCATTTTGGTATCTTTTCCTTATGTTGGGTTGTTTAATTTTCATTGCTTGCTTGATGATGTTTGATTGATGTTTTCATTTATGGTGTTGATGTGCTTATGATAATTGCTATTGTTGTGTTACCATGGTTATGCTTGAGCTCGACTTCCAGGAGTAAGTCGAAGCCTAAGGGGGGGAGGATGTAGTGCCCTCCATTTTGCGTTGGCTCTGTAATGCACTTCAACTCGTTGTGAGGTCAAGTATTGTTGGACTTTGAGTGCATTTGATTTATTCTGGTCAATAAATGTTTTCTGATCAAATTATGACATTTAAATAGGATTATAAAATTAAAAGGTATAGTGGTTAATTAAAAGAAAATATTATAATTAAATAAATTAGTTTTATAAAATATTAATTAAAGAATTATTAATAAATAAATAAATTAATTGTTTTGCATTCTTTTAATAATATTGGATAATAATAATTAATAATTTATTAGTTGTTCAAAGGTAATTATCCCCAATGACGTAAAGGGTAAATAATATTGCCAATATATTTTACTAGATTGGCATGATTTGAATTAGTTCAATTTATTCGGGTTGTGTTTTGAGGTATTAAATAAAATAAAAATTAAACAAAACTAAATGCAATATTATGTCAGACTCTTCGTAACTGAATCTGATTGAAAGATAGAACTTTTGGTAGTTGAAGAAAACGGTAGATTTGAAACGCAGGGGAATCAATAAAAGGGTTGGGGGAAATATTCATGGCAGCGGTGCAAGGAGGGTGACAGTGGGTGGTGGTGGCGTAGTCACAAACCAGAATTGCTGATGGCCGATACCAGATGCAGGCGTGGCAGATGACCTCTCACACTTGGCAGACCTTATGGTTGTGCCATCGTTCTTTTCATCCCCTCCTGGGTATGATTATCATAGCAAAGGCGAATAACACCAGAAGGGAAAATT